>JAPKLW010003455.1:16805-41422 GCA_026898455.1 Plectranthus barbatus
AAAGCGATAAGTGAGTAGAAAAACGAGCTTATCAGTTGCCACGAGGAACAAAAACTATCCACGACAAAATAAAAATTCATACATACATCAATGAATTTATTATGAACAATAGAGCCATAAATCAGAAACCTCGCTCTGATACCAATTGTAGGGATTTTATCCTTGAACCGAATCACAAAATCCAAATAAGCCGGATCAATTTATGGTATGCTCCTATAAATTTAATGCGTGGATAATAGAGATTACCTTAATTCCGTAGTCTCTCTACCGATCTTTCGCGTTTGAATTCCAATACTTGAATCGACCATGTGATATTAATCAAATCTGCGGAAACAGAAATAAGACAGATTATAATTTCAAGATTTAATTAAAGAAAAGAGAAGAAGAGGAATCCGTTCTCCAGATTAGATCTTCAGGGTTGTATCCCAATGCTGTTCAGATCTGCTATAGGTGAGGATTCTACAGATCTGTAGTTGTGCAAGGCCAGAATCGAAATTTTCCTCCCTCTGCACTGAGTAGCCGCCGCCCCCCCTCTCTCTCTCAGGGTTTCACTGATTTGAATTGTGTTACAACTTGTGAGAGAGAGCTGTCTATTTATAGACCTATGGTTTTAACCCTAATGGGCTGTTGGGCTCAATTCAACATATTTATTTTGGGCCAGACCTAGGACCTAATGCAAATAATAAAGTGGGCCTATAAATTAATTAATTCTCATGTCCACAACCCAGGACACAATTAATTAATTAGTATTAATTCTTTTTCACCACATAATTAATACTGACCTACCCCTTTATTACCACGTTATGAGAACGTGCTGCATTTAATTGAGAATCCCCATATTTAAGGTCACCGGACATTCATTAATTAATCGGAGCTTCTGACAAGCTTTATCGACAATAAATAAATATCTTATTATTCCTGAGTAGTACCACTCAATCCTTATCACTCGTGTCTGAATTTAATCAGCCTGCAGGACTTTGGCACGATGAATATTATTGAGCTCCTCAGGGAATGTCCCCATCCTATTACTCGGATATGGTTACCTTAACCCAGTCTCAGGTACTACACGAACTGTTGTTACCCAAGATGCGGATATACGAGCACGTTACTTAGGCTCTCTGATAAGCTCATATTTATACTCACTTATCTATATTTTTCTCCATTGTTTCAAGTATATTTTGTTATGTTTTTACTTATTTCTGTGCATGAGTCTACTTTAGAGGGTGTTATGCCTTTGATGGGTGATTTTTGCAGGTTTTAGGCCAAATTCATTGGAAACCCGTACCGAAAGCAGATGATGTTGAAAGGAACAGTCATTAATTCTTCCACACGTGGAATCCGAGCTAATGGAGTATGGAAAGAGAAAAATTTTTGAATTATCTTTCCAATGCAACTGGAATCGGGTCAATCGGAGTTCGGGAGCAAAAGTTATAGCCAAAACCGTGAGACTGCACAGATCGAGGTTTCTGTGTCGAGAGACAGGATTTGTGTCGACCAAAACAGAGGTCAAAACTCTGGAAACTTGTGATCTGTAATCCTATCAACTGACAGGATTTGTGTCCATCGACATGGAGGCCCGAAAAAGCTGTTTTGGGCTTGTTTTGGCAGTTTTTGCTATTTTTACCCAGTACTCAAATTAGGTCTTTCTTCTCCCTCTATAAATATGAACTCTTAGGCACGAAATTACATCTCTTTTTCTCTGTTTTGATGAATACATTGGAGTTTTCAAGACATTGAAGGTTCCTATTTCATTTGTAAGTCAATTAATAATATGTTTACTTTAATTCTAGTCAGTTTTGTGGCTAGAACCCTAAACAGGTTCTAGGGTTATGATTTATCTTTTCTGATGCATGTTTAATTGATATCAACTCTTGAAGCATGGTTTAATTCTCTGAATTAATTTTATAATCTAGATTAAAAGAAGGACCGAGAGGTGAATTGAGATCTAGGTTTATAGTTAATAATTGATGGATTAAGAGATGAAAATTGTTAACAGGAAGAGAGAATTAAATATGTTGGTTTTCTGTCTCAAAAGGAAGAAACTTGCATAGGAATTAATTAGCTAATTATTGAGATTGATTAATTTGGTGTTCTTGAGACCGAGAGGAGATAGTCACTAATTAATAATCTAGGATTTAATTGCCTTACCAAGGAATTTAATCCACAAAAATCTATGTTTTCCCCATAGCTGAGATGATTGAAATTGCATGTTGATGATTAGATTATCTGCCCTAGGGTCTGTGCTTTTCTTTATTATTTTCAAAACCCTTTAATTTTTGCATTGTCATCTTTAATTTCCAAACAAAACCCTTTTTCAAAATCCTCAAACATCTATGTTTTGAGAATAATAGCTAGTACTTTAGGTTTTTCATTGCACATTCCCTGTGGGATCGACCACCTTAGGGTGTAAAAAATATTAATTGCTCACTGTATTTTACAGTTATCAAATTGGCACCTTTGCCGGGGAATTGTCAGATTAATCTAGATATTAGTTTATTTTTAGATCTGATGGATTGAGGTTGTAAATTTAATTTTATTGTTATTTTCTCTTTTAATTTCGTTTTTGAATTGTTGATTTTGGTTTTTGGTGTTTGAATTTTGTGTTTTTCTCCTATTCAGTTTTTTCGGTTTTCGGCCACTGTCTTGACCGACAGACTCTATGTCGACCGAAACAGGTGCAGGAAATATCCGTGTCGATCAACAACCTCTCTGTCGATCGACACAAATTCTGATTTTTGACTTTTTGTTGTTTCTGTTGCAGGTTTATGAACACAAGGACCCCAACGCAATGGCCAAGAAGTACAGACCGCAACCCGGAAATGAGGGATTCGTTATTGGCATCACCGCTAATAACTTTGAACTCAAGACCGGCCTGATTCTGATGGTTCAGCAGAATCAATTCGGAGGCCGAGCAGTGGAGGATCTTTACACTCACCTCAGAATGTTCGTGGAGGTGTGTGAAACCATCAAGCAAAACAGAGTGACCCAGGATGTGATTTGTCTTCGCCTTTTCCCCTTCTCCCTCAGGGATCAGGCGCGGACTTGGTTCACCGGTTTGGACTGCACCAACATTCGGACATGGGCTGATCTCTGAATAGAGTTCCTCGGTGCATTCTTCCCGTCGTCAATGATTATTCAGAAAAAACATGGAGATCCTGCAGTTCCATCAGAGGATGGATGAGACTCTTTTTGAGGGGTGGGCCAGGTTCAATGAGCTGCTGAGAAGTTGTCCGGGTCATGGAGTGGTTACCGAGGAGCAGGCTCATATCTTCTACAGAGGATTGACCGAAGAAAGCCAAAAGTCAGTGGACTATGCAATTGGTGGATCATTGATGAGCAAGTCACCAGAAAAGGCCATGAAGTTGTTCAAAAAGATGGCCTTACATGATCAACAATGGGGGAATCCAAGGAGGCCACAGATTCGAGCTATTGAGGCAAAGGAGGATGATGCACTGAAGAAAGAGGTTGAGAAGCTAAAGGGGGAAGTTGAAAAACTAACTACTTCTGCTTCTGTTTCTGTTGCACAGGTTGACCCTATCGCCGACATGAATTACATGAATCGTGGTGGCGACCAGAATCAGTACCGGCAAGGGGGATACCAACACTACCATCCTAGACCTCATCCAGGTTTCTCCTACTCTCAGCCTGAAGCTGTCGAACAACCACCGCAAGATTTTGATGTGCAGAATGGCGAGATTGTGGAAAAGATGAAGGAAACCCTTGAAGAGGTGCTGAAGAATTTCATCAAAGCTTCAGACCACAGAATGGGGAAAATCGAGAAAGAAGTGGAAGGAGTCAACTCCAAGGTGGATCTACTCGGCAAGCACGTCAAGATCATCGAGACTCAAGTGAGCCAAATTGCTACCACTATCGGGATGCAACATACTACAGGAGAGCTGCCCAGCACCACCGAGGCAAATCCCAAGAACCAAAAAGAGTGCAAAGCTGTGAAGCTGAGGTCCAGAAAGAGCTACAAAGGTCCGAGCATGCCCTAAAGCAAGTTTGGGGGTGGAACGAAGCAGAACCAGCAGATCCGGCCTCTATTTTGATCGACAGGATTCTTATCAATCGACACAGAGGCCCAGAAGAGGCAGTCGACACAAATTCAGAGGAGGAGATCGACAGAACTGCAGAGGGTGTGTCAATCGACACACCCCCTGTCGATCGACAGGCAGGACAGAGCAAAGGCCAGTCGACACAGCAGTATTCTACCACTCCCAATGCTGCCAAGACACCTCCGATGCCGTTCCCTCAGAGATTTACCAAGCAGAAAGAGGATTCCAAGTTCTCGCGCTTTGTCGAGAACTTGAACAAGGTAAGTATTAATCTACCACTGATTGAAGCTCTCTCTAAAATTCCAGGTTACATGCGCTATCTCCGGAAGTTGATGAGCGAAAAAAAACATTTTGTGGAGAATGCAACTGTCAAGCTTCATGAGCAATGTAGCATGGTACTCCAAAAGAAGGTTCCAATCAAGAGGAGCGAACCAGGATGCTTCACCATCCCAGTGGATATTGGGGGGATCTCATTCGAGAAGGTGTTGTGCGACACCGGAGCCAGCATCAACCTCATGCCCTACTCCATCTTTCAGTGCCTCAAGATTGGAGAACTGAGGCCGACTACTATTACTCTGCAGATGGCGGACCGATCTGTGTCTCGCCCAAAAGGTATCATAGAGGATGTTCTCATTCGTGTGGGTCATCTAATTTTTCCTGCAGATTTTGTAGTCTTGAACATGAAGGAGGATGGAAGCACACCACTGATCTTTGGAAGAGAGTTCCTTGACACAAGTGCTGCCCTGATCGATTGCCGTGGAGGAGAGATCACCCTCCGGGCCAACGCAGAAAGGATCTCCTTCAAGCTAGACAGAAGCCGACATGAATCTGAATGCTTCAAGATCACTTCCAAAGATGAGGCTGATGATGAGGATGAAGAGGAAGATGAAGGACTGACTGAAGAAATCAAAGAAGACCGCGTCGCTCAAAGATAGAGCGAGGGAACGAGTCGACAAAATTGACAATTACACCATCTCAAACCGAGCTTACTGCTGTCATCTAAGACCGGTGGGTTTACATGGTGGATTCTCATGGGAGGCGAGTCCGATCTAGCCCGCTGATCACTATTTTTTTATAATGATTTTTTATAGTGTAGTGACAAGTTAATATTATCGATCCCACGGAGATTGTAATATCGAACACCTCATATACTGAACCATTTGTTTTCGGTTTGTTGTCCAAGTAAACAGAATTTTGAAAGGGGTTTGGGATTTAAAACTAATTTTGCAAGAAAATTAAATTAAAGCAACTAATTAAATATGTTTTGAAAACTTCTTGAGAAAAGTTCAGATTCCAGGGCAAGTTCATGTCAAGGATAGCATGCGAGGGAATTTCATCGATCAATTCAAGATAAAGATTAGGTGGAACATCAGCAAAGTATTACAAATTCCAGGCTTTGGCAATTCATAAAGTAGATTATCAATTTCCTATATCCTCTCGGTCTCTAGGAAAATTAACAACTCCTCAAAACATCAGATTTATTCCTATGGATCTAATTCCTCTTTTCAGACATAATTAAAATCCATATTAAAAATTCTTAAATCCATTAATCAATTTTCACTTTGCAGTCTCAAATTAATTAATTAAGAAAACCTAATTAAATGGCCAATTTAATCAGAGTTGAAAAGGCACAAGAATTATTAAACCAATTAAAGTATTGATCGATTCAATTACCTAAACATGCATCCAAGACAATCACATAAGCCCTAGAATCTGAATAAGGATTTACCTACTCATATTCATGTTAAACATAATCATGAAAGGATAAAACCTATAATAAAACTTCATAGAGAAAACAAGTCTTGATATTGCATCCAATCTTCAAAGGTTCGAGTCCAATCTCACCACAAAGCAAAAGCAACTCAAGAACAAGAAAAACTCTAGGGTTCAAGTCTCCAAAACAGCATGAATGGCAAAAATTGCCTAATAAAATAATATATACTAGGTTTAAATTGTCCCAATATGGAAATAAATTAAAAACAGCAACTTCCAATTTTCCCGACCCGTATTTCGATCGACACCATGCCAGTCGATCGAAATGGGTGCTTCAGACTTAATCCTTCGCGTTGAACTCCCTGTCGGTCGACACACTTTCTATCGGTCGACAGGATCTCACACGGTCGACATACATCCTGTCGACCGCTCTGAACTTCCCTGATCTCTCGATTCTTCATGTGCCTCTGTTTCGATCGACACAATGTCAGTCGATCGACACAGAGGTCTTCACCACACGGCTCTTTTTCTCACTTAGCCAATTTTCTCTCTAAAAACCTGTATTTTTCAGCATGACAAGCAAATTAGGTACAAAAGTCATGCGATGCTCAGAATTCAAAGTAAACACACCCTAAATGTATCAAAACAACGAGAAAATCCATAGATAAGTGAACGAAATAGCGCACTTATCAACTCCCCCAAACTTGAACTATTGATCGTCCTCGATCAAGACACCAAAAGAAACTTAAATTCATGCAAACAGAGATGTGCAAGGCCTCACAAGATTCGTCACAATCTAAGTACACTCTCCTCCAAAAGATAAAGCAATCAAAATCCAATCCAAATTATCAACTGTTTCGGGAAGAACCTCACAGATAGGAAAAATTGTTTCAATCACTCATCACTCAAGTGTTTAGAACATGTGTTTCACTCAACATCAAGTAATACAGTTTTCTTAACCATAAGTTTGGCAAATTTCTCATCTCTCCACTGCTTAGAAAGTAAAACAACTCGGTGAATCAAAAAGGTCTTTAATTTGGTTGTAATGAGGCTTTTCTAGAAGGTAGGTCGTTTTAGGCTGAGTGACTAGCACACTTATGATTTTACAACTTCCCAACTGTCAACCCACATCACATCATTTTCTCAACTCCTCTTTTCTATACTTGTATTATATATTTTTTTCTAGGAATTCATCTTGCAACAAGTTTACCAACAAGATTTTTTTTTTTTTTTTTTCTTTTTCAACAATTTTCTTCATCTTTTCTCTCTCTTTTTTTTTCTTTTTCTTTCTTTTCTTTATTTTCACAAGCTAGCTCATATCCACACACATTTATATCTTTACTAAATCACAAGCTCAAAATCGAACTATCCCCTCATAATTTTTTTCAATTCAGTCCACAATCAGCTCACTATATCACATCCTAATTTAAACAAAGAAGTTTTCAGGCTCAAAGTGGCTACAAGTGGTCATTTATAGGGTTAGTGTTTGGGATAAGGCTAAGAAAAGAGATGCCTAAGATCATTTTCACCAAGTCCTACATCAATACAGTCTCGAGAGAGAAATAAGCCAAATTCTAGAATCCCACTGCAAACTTGTTCACACATGAAAGAAAAGAAAATTTTAAGGCACAAATCTCACTTGGTTCTTTTGTTCTCCCCTAACAGTATCCAATTCAAACCAGATAAATCAAGCAGAATCCAAAATCAGAGAGCAACTTATCATGCGGTATTCTCCTATCATCGGCTACTCATCATGCAATCCTAATTGTCTCAATCTTAGTGCAGACCAATCATCAATCAAACAGGTTCATATCAAGGGAAGGAATAGTACATAATCTCAAGTTACACTTAAATAGATTCTGAACTAAGAACGGTACATGGGAAAATTTCAAATACATCAGAAATCCTAACTAAAGCAAATACTACTGCAAGGAAATAAAGTATAGGGAAATGAACTGAAATACAGGGAAATCAAATACAGTACATCAAATCAGAAATACATAAGTAAATAATGGATTCCATTCCCACAAGTCATCCTCCCCCCAAACTTATTCAACACGAAGGAAAGAATAAGTTTGAAAGTCAGCTTGTAGGAAAGGAATCTAGACCTCAATCCTGTCGCGGTGGCTGATCTCCCGGTGCCCTCCTGTTCCTGCGACCATACCGCAGGGCTGGCTCGAACTCTGCAAAGTGGTCCTGCATCTGACGAGTCAGATCGGCAATGGCAAGATTGTGGGCAGTGTTGTAGTCCTCCTGCTGCCTCCGGATGTCGGCAAGTAGGGTATCCTGCACCAACTGATGGTCGCGGACCTCGCGGAGCTCGGTGCGGAAACTGCGGAAATTGGCTCGCTGCTCCTGCATGAACTGGAGAAATGGAGCCCAGTCCGGAACGAAAGAAGAAGACCCTGCACCGGCATAAGAAGTGGAAGCACCGCCCCCGCCGCCTCCCTGAAATGGAGGGGCATCAGTGTGGGGCGGCTGGTCTCTCCGCAGCTCTGCCCATCGCCGTTCCTCGGCTATCCTCGCGGCCTCCTCCTCGCGAGTGAGAATCCTCTGATCAGGCAGTGTGCCAGGACGGTGGGTCAGCCGGTAAGTGGGCGCCCCGCCATCAGAACTACGGGTCCGATCCATATGTGCCGGAGTGGACATGAGCCAATTGTCGCGGAAAGTGTAGTCCGTGACATGAGTAAGCTCGGGGGCTGGCAGGAGGAAACGGTCGCCGGTCGTGAACAGCAGGAAGATCTGACGGCGATCCTGATAAATGAATCTGAACTGCTCCAGCTGATCAATCTTCAGAGTCCGTACACCCCTCACCGGGGTATAATGGTCAACCAGAATCCCGAAGTGACGGGCGATGGGGGTCACGAACCCTCCACACCAGAAGTCCCCTGGGGTAGCAATGATCTGACGCTTCCAATTCTCCATGACGAAGGCTGCCAGACTGAGGTGGACGCCATTCAGCATGGCCCACAAGCAAAACATCGCGCTCCCCCGAGCCTTCCCGTGCTCATTTCTGCCGAACACCGAGAGCCCAAAAGTCTTCTGGATGTAGCGGAACACTGGATTATCAATGGTGGTGGCCTTCATATTTGACTTGCTTAAGCGGGCCAGATGTGCGACAGAGGAAATGGCTGGCCAAAACTCCCCAAGCTGGAACTCGGCCGGCACAAGGTACATACCCCCCGGCTCACACCCAAAAATCTGGTCCAGCTGCGACCTGCTGAGCCGGCAAGGCTGTCCCTGAAGCTGGAACTGGATCCCGTTAGGCTCGATGGGACCCTGGCGGCGGGGTGGCTCAATGATGTGAAGAGAGGCGAAGAACTCCAGACAGAGTGGCGGAATGGTGGGCCACTTTTGGGCGATGAAATGCCCCCAGCCGCATCGGGCGAACAGATCCTGAACATCAGTCCCAAGCCCCAGCGTCAGCAAATCCTCATCATCCGGATACCTAGTCGGCTTCAAGGTGAAGCGCTGCATTGCCCCGAAGCGCTGCTGGTGATCTGGAAAGGCGAACTCAGGCTCCCAACCGGGTTGCTCCTCAGGGGGTATCTCCCGCTCCTGATCCTCTTCATCGTCGGCCTCAGTCGCCGGATTCTCGTGCATCTCCTCATCGGAAGTCGGGACATACTCCTCGTCGGAAGAAGCCATCTGTATCTCTCTGCAATAACAACAACCCATAATCAGCACAAAGAAGCAATATTACAGGAAACAACTCCCCCAAACTTGCCTAGAGCAAGTGAATCCAACATAATCAACCAATAGCAAGCATGCCTATGACCAAGCAACCACCCAATCATGCAATTTCAAACGACACCCAAGTGCAAAACAAATATCAGTAGCCACAAAAACCATAGAGTACACATGGGGAAGGCAGAAACCAAGCAACAGTAAAGGGGGTTGTGTAGGAATCAAAATCCAAAAATAGAACCACAAATAGGCATGCCCATCCCAAATTGACCACCCAATCATGCAATTAACCTCAATACCAAGTGCAAAACGTAATTAATAAGGCAAATAATCACAATGTGCAATTTGGAGAGGTTAACATAGGGCAACAGTAAAGGGGGAACAATCTCAATCCTCAAATCCCCACAATTCCACAATAATCAACAAGTAAGCCACAAGGAACTCAAATCGACTCTCCTATAACCTAGAACGACCCAAAATAGCCCGATACATGCAACAAATCGAAAGAATTTCAACAATTTATCATATCGCAAAAGAGGGCAAAAATTAGGGTTCTACGTCAAAATCAACACTAAATCAATGGAAAAAATAAGTAAAGAGATGAAAGGAGAGGGGGAGAGAGGATTACCTTGTGGTGGAAGGGGAGGGAGGACGAAATTTCGAGCGAGGGGGGTCGGCGAGTGCGTGTGTCGAAAGAGAGGAGAGAAAGAATGAGGGGGAAGCAATCTGTTCGTGCGTTTTTAAAAACAGACGCGCTCGTCTGTTTCGATCGATAGGATTCCTGTCGATCGACAGACGTGCGAATTTTTCTTTTTTTTTTATTTATTATTATATAAATCAATTAAATAAATGCGGGACTGAAAATTTAAATGAAAACAACTTGCGTCGATCGACAAGAATCCAGTCGATCGACACACTTATTGACCGGAATGGACTGAACCGAACTTGACCTTGTCGATCGACACACATTGTGTCGATCGACAGACTCTCAACACTTAAC
This sequence comes from Plectranthus barbatus, assembly GCA_026898455.1. NCBI lineage: Eukaryota > Viridiplantae > Streptophyta > Magnoliopsida > Lamiales > Lamiaceae > Plectranthus > Plectranthus barbatus. The sequence continues at coordinate 27,261 of JAPKLW010003455.1, forward strand.
CAAATTTTGTGCAGACTTCTCTGTCGATCGACAGGATGCCTGTCGATCGAAACAGAGGCTTAAATTTTGAAAATTCTATTTACAAGCTGGAAATTATTCTAAGGCATGAAATAAATCCTAAAACACCTAAGACTCGAAAATAGACTCTAAAAACTGAAATAAAGCAATAAACTGATGGGTTACCTCCCAACAAGTGCTTCATTTAACGTCGTTAGCTCGACGATACCTCAGTTCATGGCCGGTCCAGATAGTGCACTGCCACAGCTCCAATCTGATGCGGGCTGTAGTACCTCTTGACATGATTTCCATGCACTTTGAAGATGTTGCCATCTTGACCAACTAGCTCTACCACACCATTGTTGGCAATGTTGACCACAGTGTAAGGTCCGGACCACTTGGATTGCAGCTTTCCAGGCATGAATCGGAGACGGGCATTGAAGACTAGAACAAGGTCTCCTTTGTAGAATTGTCGCCTCTTCAGGCCTTGGTCATGGAACCTCTTAGCTCGGAGCTTGTAGATCATTGAATTTTCATAAGCCTCCTCCCTGAACTCATCCATCTCATTCAGGTATGCAGCCAAGCTTTCAGCAGCAGCCTTCCAGTTCAGATTCAGCTCTTTCATCGACCTCCATGCCTTGTGCTCAAGCTCCACAGGAAGATGACACGACTTACCATAGACCAGCTGGAATGGTGACATGCCAATCGGGGTCTTGAAAGCAGTGCGGTAAGCCCACAGAGCGTCATCGAGCTTGTATGCCCAATCCTTCTTCATCTTGACAGTCTTCTCGAGGATCCCCTTGATTTCCCTGTTGGACAACTCAGCGAGGCCATTCCCTTGGGGGTGGTATGGAGTAGTAACCCTGTGCTTAACACCATAGCGAGCAAGAAGAGCAGCAATAATACGGTTATAAAAATGGGAACCACCATCGCTTACCAATGCTCTCGGAGTGCCATAGCGAGTTACCACATGCTTCTGAAGGAAGTTCACCACAACTTTGGCATCATTGGTGGTAGTAGGAATGGCTTCCACCCACCTAGAAACATAATCAACAGCCAAAAGAATGTAAGTATACCCCCCCGAAGGTGGGAAGGGTCCCATAAAATCTATCCCCCAAACATCAAAGATTTCGACCTCTACCACAGGAGTTTAGGGCATCTCACTCTTCTTAGAAATATTACCCAGTCTCTGACACCTGTCACAATTGGCCACGAAGGCCTTGCAGTCTCCATGGATGGTTGGCCAGTAGAATCCACTAGAAAGGACCTTGAAGGCGGTCCTGTTGGCAGCAAAGTGGCCACCGCTCGGAGAGGAGTGACAGGCCTCGATGATCCGGAAGAACTCAGGCTGAGGCACACACCGGCGGATGATGGTATCGGCACATCGGCACCATAGGTACGGGTCCTCCCAATAGTAGAACCGGGCCTCTTTCAGAAATCTCTTCCTTTCCTGTGGGGTAGACTCCGGAGGGGGAACTCCACTCACCAAGTAATTGGCGTAGTCAGCAAACCAGGGGGTCTTGTTGGCATAGTACTCCTTGAGGTCTCTATCCTTGCATACGAAGACCTGTTCATCTGGGAAGGTCTCTTGGATCCTCATCCTCTGGTCATCTCCCTCAACTTGGTACTCCAACCTAGAGAGGTGGTCGGCAATCACATTCTCACAGCCCTTTCTGTCCTTGATCTCCACATCGAACTCCTGAAGTAACAGGATCCATCTGATCAATCTGGGCTTAGCATCCTGCTTGGCAAACAGAAACTTAATGGCAGCATGGTCAGTATAAACAACAGTTTTCGACCCTATCAAGTAAGGCCGAAATTTATCAAATGCATACACAACCGCCAACATCTCCTTCTCCGTAGTGGTGTAATTGCATTGGGCAGGGTTCATGGTCTTGCTGGCATAATGAATGACATGGAAGAGTCTCCCCTTCAGCTGTCCTAGAACCGCTCCAACTGCGAAATCACTGGCATCACACATGAGCACGAAGGGCTCATCCCAATCCGGAGAAGTGAGAACAGGAGCAGTCACCAATGCTTTCTTCAACTGCTCGAAAGCCTTTAAGCACTCTGCATCAAAAACAAAAGACACATCTTTCTCAAGCAGATTACAAAGGGGTCTAGAGATTTTTGAAAAATCCTGAATGAATCTACGGTAGAACCCGACATGGCCTAGGAAACTCCGGACTCCCTTCACATTGATTGGTGGCGGCATCTTCTCAATTGCCGTGATCTTGGCCTTGTCCACCTCTAAACCTTCAGATGACACCCGATGTCCTAGTACTATCCCTTCCTTCACCATGAAGTGGCACTTCTCCCAGTTCAGGCACAGGTTTGTCTCAGCACACCTCTCCATCACTGTAGCTAAATTCTGCAAGCAAGCATCAAACGAGCTACCAAAAACAGAGAAGTCATCCATAAAAACCTCCATAATGTGCTCAATAAGATCATGAAAAATAGACATCATACACCTCTGAAAGGTAGCAGGTGCATTGCACAAACCGAAGGGCATTCGCCGGTAGGCAAAGACTCCATAGGGGCAGGTGAAGGCCGTCTTATGCTGATCTTCCGGAGCTACTGCAATTTGGTTATAACCAGAATAACCATCAAGAAAGCAGTAATAGGGATAACCTGAAAGTCTGTCAAGCATCTGATCGATGAAGGGGAGCGGGAAGTGATCTTTGCATGTGGCGGCATTCAGAGCTCGGTAGTCGATGCAAAACCGCCATCCTGTGACAGGTCTCGTCGCCACCTCTTCGCCATCCTCGTTCTTCACAATCTGCATTCCCCCCTTCTTGGCCACAACCTGTGTCGGACTCACCCATTGACTGTCGGAGGTGGGATAGATCATCCCATTGTCTAGAAGCTTCAGTACTTCCTTCTTCACGACCTCTTGCATGGTGGGATTGAGTCTTCTTTGAGCTTGTCTTTTCGGCTTAGCCTCTTCTTCCAGATTAATCCTGTGCTGGCATATGGTTGGACTGATTCCTTTGATATCTGCCAATGTCCATCCGATAGCTGACTTGTGGTCCCTCAAGACTCGGAGCAGCTTGTCCAACTCTGTAGAACTAAGAAAAGAAGACACAATTACAGGATAAGTGTTATCAGAACCCAAATAAGCATACTGTAAATGAGAAGGAAGAGGTTTCAGCTCCAAAACAGGTGGTTCGGGCCGTTTTTTAGCCTCGGGTGCGGCTGTGTCGGTCGACAAGGCCTCTCTGTCGATCGAAACAGAGGCTACTTCCTTCTTCTTCTTCCTCCTGGTCTGCCTGTCGACTGGTTGGATTTTGGGATTTGTGTCGATCGACACCCTCCCTGTCGATCGACAGGGAGGCAAATTTTCACTGCTCGACACTCCAGTCCTGTCGAGCGAAACAGAGGCACCAGCTCGATTTTTTTCTGCTTCTTTCAGAAATTGGATTGGCAGAGGCTCCCTTTGGTTCTCCTTTGCCCTAGGTAACTCCTCCTTCACATCTAAGTCCACAATAAAGTCCAGGAGCTCGTCACAGGCTTTATCAAGCTCTGAAAAAGAAAACAAAGAATGGTGAAGACATTGTTCAAGAAAATAAGTTTCAGCATGCAAAGAAAGCAAAGGAGAAGAAATCACCGGATCAAAACTGTCTATCATATGGCATTCTTCTTTGTAACTCCCATCATCGTGTTTTTGCATGGACTTGAAAATGTCGAAGGTCACAGACTCATTGTCGACTCGGAATGTTAGCTTCCCTTCTCGAATATCGATCAGGGCTCCTCCGGTCCTCAGAAACGGTCTCCCCAGAATCAGCGGGATATTGTGATCCTCCTCCATGTCTAAAACAACGAAATCAGTCGGGAGTATGAAATCTTTAACCTTCACTAGGACATCCTCCACAATTCCTCTCGGATAGGAAATCGATCTATCAGCCATCTGAAGAGTGATGGTAGTCGGCTTGATATCTCCAATCTCCAGTCTCTTGAAAATGGACAACAGCATCAGATTGATGCTTGCTCCAGAATCGCAAAGCACCTTGCTGAATGTCTCTCCACCTATGACACAAGAAATAGTGAAAGAACCCGGATCCTCTCTCTTCAGAGGCAGCTTCTTCTGAATAATAGCACTGCATTCCTCAAACAGGTTCACTGTCTCGTGCTGTAGCATAGGTCTCTTCTGCACGACCATATCCTTGAGGAATTTGATGTACCCCGGCATCTCCTGCAGAGCTTCCACGAGAGGAATATTGATGTGCACCTTCTTCATATTCTCTAAAAAACGTGCATACCTCTCATTCACCTTTTTCTTGGCAAATCGCTGCGGATACGGCATCGGGGGCAATTTTTCACCCTGACCTGGCAGCTGTGTCGATCGACAGGGGTTCTGTCGATCGACAGAACCGCCTGACTCCTGTTCTGGTTCTGGACCTCTATTTCGATCGACAGGATGTCTGTCGGTCGAAACAGAGGTTTCTGCCTCAGATTCCTGCTCCTTTTCACTCACTTCTTCGGCCTCAGATTCGGCCCCTTTTTGTTCGGGTCCCTTGTAAGACTTGCCTCCCCTCAAAGTAATGGCATTGACCTGATTTCTTTGATTCTTCGGATTAGCCTGAGTGTAGCTCGGTAATTGCCCTTGTTTATGTTGTGCACCAAGGGATGCGGCAATCTGGCTGACCTGCGTCTCTATGATCTGAGCATGTTTCTCCACTCTATCAACTTTGGAGTTGATACCTTCCACTTCTTTCTCCAAGTTTCCAACTCTCTTGTCAGACCCCTGCATGAATTTGGCTAAAATTTCCTCGAGGCTCAGCTTCTTCTTTGGCTCGACAATCTCTCCATTCTCCACCTTGAATCCAGCAGGAGGTTGCTCGGCAGCTTCAGGATTTGAGTATGAAAAACCTGGGTGATTCCTTGCTCGGTTGGGATTGTAGCCTTGGTTGTAGTTCTGGTTGTAGCCTTGGTTGTAGCCTTGGTTCTGAGAATATCCACCTCTGTTGTTGTTCTGATAGCCACCTCTTTGGATAAAATTGACATCGGCAGCATCAGTCTCACCGGAAGAGGATGGAACTGGCTCGACAGCAGCAATGGTTCGTCCAGATTCCATCTTGGCGAAGTCCTCTCTCAACTTCTTGATCTCTCCCATTAGGTCTACCTCGGGCTTTGCTACCTTCTCCACGGCTTTGACTGACTCCTTGCGGCTGCTAGACCATCTTTGACTGTTAGTTGCCATCTTCTGAAAGAAGGCCATGGCTTTCTTGGGACCCTTAGTCATCACAGAATCTCCCAATGTGGAATCCACCAGTTCAACAGTCTTCTCATTCAAGCCTTCATAGAAAGTTTCCACTTGATCTGCCAAACAAAGATTGTGACCAGGACACAACCGCAGCAACTCCTTGTACCTCTCCCAGGCCTCATAGAAATTCTCATCGTACCTCTGAGCAAACCTCATGATATCCTTCTTCCTTTGCCTGATGGTGCTTGGAGGGAAGAAATTCATTAAAAATTCATCCCTCAGTTCCTTCCAGGTGCCGATTTTGGACTTATCCAACGCAGTAAACCATGACTGGGCCTTGTCACGCAGAGAAAAGGCAAAGAGCCTCATCCGCATGGCACTCTTGCTGACTCCATTGATCTTCACGGTGTTGCAGAGCATGATGAATTTGTCAAGATGAGCATAGGGGTCCTCAGTAGCTCGGCCCCCATACTGACTCTGCTGAACCATCTGCACCAACCCAGTCTTCAGCTCAAAGTTATTGGCATTGATTCCAATGCTGAAATCAGTCTCCTGGAACTTAGGTCTGTATCTCTTCTGGATAGCATCTTCATCCTCATCAGCATCAATCCCTGGGTCATCATCCTCATCTTCATCATCTGAGGATTCCTCAGGTGGATCGTTGTTCCCTTTTCTGCCTCTTTCCTGCTCCAGCATAACCATACGCTCTCGCATGGCGTGCATCTCTCTCAACAGCTCAGCTGTTTGCTCGGGAGTGAGGTTGGGAATGTTCTCTTGATTATTGTCGGCCATCTTGACAGTTTCACTGCTTGAAGCGGCTTCCTCTTGGTGTCTCCGGCTGTTGTTTCGTCTGCACGTAGCCTCAATCTCAGGGTCGATAGGAATCGGTTCCTTACCACTCCTCCTTGTGTGCATTAACTACCTGAAAATCAGTTACGGGAACAGTGAGTATACTCAGAACAGCAATAAAACTGAATTAAATTAACTAACACACGAACTGAACAAGAAAACAGGAAAAATCCGAAAAACAGTTTCTGTGTCGGTCGACAAAAATATTTTCGATCGACAGACTTTCTGTCGGTCGAAATATTGCCTGTCGGTCGAAACAGAGGAAAAAATTAAAGGGAAAAACTGGCGAAAATTTTTAAAGGAAATAATAAGAAATTTTTGCAAAAACTGAAAGGGAAATTAGAATTAAAATTACAACTTAAATCAACAACCCTAAACAGATTCAATAACAAGATAATTCTTAACAATCCCCGGCAACGGGGCCAAAATTTGATCACTTTTTTTTATAATGATTTTTTATAGTGTAGTGACAAGTTAATATTATCGATCCCACGGAGATTGTAATATCGAACACCTCATATACTGAACCATTTGTTTTCGGTTTGTTGTCCAAGTAAACAGAATTTTGAAAGGGGTTTGGGATTTAAAACTAATTTTGCAAGAAAATTAAATTAAAGCAACTAATTAAATATGTTTTGAAAACTTCTTGAGAAAAGTTCAGATTCCAGGGCAAGTTCATGTCAAGGATAGCATGCGAGGGAATTTCATCGATCAATTCAAGATAAAGATTAGGTGGAACATCAGCAAAGTATTACAAATTCCAGGCTTTGGCAATTCATAAAGTAGATTATCAATTTCCTATATCCTCTCGGTCTCTAGGAAAATTAACAACTCCTCAAAACATCAGATTTATTCCTATGGATCTAATTCCTCTTTTCAGACATAATTAAAATCCATATTAAAAATTCTTAAATCCATTAATCAATTTTCACTTTGTAGTCTCAAATTAATTAATTAAGAAAACCTAATTAAATGGCCAATTTAATCAGAGTTGAAAAGGCACAAGAATTATTAAACCAATTAAAGTATTGATCGATTCAATCACCTAAACATGCATCCAAGACAATCACATAAGCCCTAGAATCTGAATAAGGATTTACCTACTCATATTCATGTTAAACATAATCATGAAAGGATAAAACCTGTAATAAAACTTCATAGAGAAAACAAGTCTTGATATTGCATCCAATCTTCAAAGGTTCGAGTCCAATCTCACCACAAAGCAAAAGCAACTCAAGAACAAGAAAAACTCTAGGGTTCAAGTCTCCAAAACAGCATGAATGGCAAAAATCGCCTAATAAAATAATATATACTAGGTTTAAATTGTCCCAATATGGAAATAAATTAAAAACAGCAACTTCCAATTTTCCCGACCCGTATTTCGATCGACACCATGCCAGTCGATCGAAATGGGTGCTTCAGACTTAATCCTTCGCGTTGAACTCCCTGTCGGTCGACACACTTTCTGTCGGTCGACAGGATCTCACACGGTCGACATACATCCTGTCGACCGCTCTGAACTTCCCTGATCTCTCGATTCTTCATGTGCCTCTGTTTCGATCGACACAATGTCAGTCGATCGACACAGAGGTCTTCACCACACGGCTCTTTTTCTCACTTAGCCAATTTTCTCTCTAAAAACATGTATTTTTCAGCATGACAAGCAAATTAGGTACAAAAGTCATGCGATGCTCAGAATTCAAAGTAAACACACCCTAAATCTATCAAAACAACGAGAAAATCCATATATAAGTGAACGAAATAGCGCACTTATCACCCGCCATGGTTGTGAACTGAGGTATCGTCGAGCTACGACGTTAACTAAAGCACTTGTTGGGAGGTAACCCAACTGTTATTTGTTTTTATTTTAATTCCTTTCAAATTTCATTTTTTGTTTTCGTAATTGTTTATTTTCACTTTTCTGCCTTTACTTTGTTGTTGGTTTTGTTGTTCAATTTCAAAAAAAAATAGAGGAATTACCTCTGTTTTGATCGACAGGCCGGCTGAGATCGACACAGAGGTATGGCGCACGGAGAACACTTCAATCGACAGAAGTAGGAGTCGACAGAAGGCTCTACGTCGATCGACAGGCTCCCTGTCGATCGACACAGAGTGCCAGCAGCACCAAATCTTCGTCGTGCAGCGCTGGATTCCTCGGGTGGATAAAAATGTCTATGTCTGAGATCCACAGTCCGGTATAGTTCCATTTCTTGTCTGATTCTCAAACTTTTTCTTACTCTCCAAGTTCGAAATAAGTTTGGGGGGATGTGGACAAAAAGTTGAACTTTTATCCTTTTATCTTTATTTGCTTTCCTGTTTTATTTGCTTTTGCTTGCTTTATTTGGTTTGTTTAAATTTGTGCAAATAAAAAAAATATATAGATATTATGTGAGGAAAATCTTTAAGTAATTGAACCCTCTAGCATTATATGCAATGTTTGGAATCGATCTTTGATTAGTTGAGTTGATTTTGATTGTGGTTGATTTGCCTATTAATGTAGAATACCGCATGATAGATTCTGATTGAAACTTACACTTGCATGATGTTTGAGTGGATTGATGTTGACTAAGGAAGAATTTTTGAACCCAAGTGTGATTTGAGCCTTGATTTGTTCATGTGAGATTCGCATGTATGTTTTCGTTTCTCTAGAACTTGCTTTTGTTCTGTTTCGAGACTGCATAGTGTGCACAAGAATAGAAAATGATCTTAGGCCATCTTTGTTAGCCCAATCCTAAACACTATCCCTTCATATGTTGAAATTATCCCTAGTAAGCCCCATTGTGCCTAACTCCATTTTTTTTGTCTTGTGTATGAGATTTACATGGAGTTATAATGGTTTTTGTCTTGTCTATAAGATTGATGGAAGAAAGAGTGGTTCAGTGTGTGTTGTGGAAAAGAAAATTGTAATTAGTGGTGAATAAATGATGGGAGGTTGTATAGATCAAAATAAATTAGAATTCTCATAAGCCCTATGTATGAAATCATGTGTAATTTTTTGAAAGGGTATAAGGGATTGATATGTGTGTAAAATAACCTATTTTTCGATGTGTGAGCATGCATATTTGTGGCCATTTTACCCTCATCATATGCTTTCGTTGTTCTTTTGTCTTGTTTTCGTGTTTTCGTGTTTGAAATGTTGTAGGACGTGTTTTGGGCATAAAACAACACTTTTGGATGATTTTGGATGAAAATCGCTCGAGCTAGGAGTCAAAAGGTAGCAGGATCGACCGAGCAGAGCAGGAAGGGTGCAGGGGGCATTACAGAGACTTCGCTCGGCCGAGCCAACTTGGCTCGGTCGAGCCAGGCCCTTTAGGGAGGTGGCTCGGTCGAGCCACCCATGGCTCGGGCGAGCCAAAGTGCATTTTGGTTTTTTTCAGCTCTGTGCTCGCTCGGGCGAGCCAACCTTGGCCCGGGCGATCCGAGGCTCTGCCAACTCATTATAAAAGGGGGAAAAACGGTTATTTTCAGAACTAATTCATATCTTTTATTAGATCCATAGGGAAACTACCAAAATTCTCTCTACGATTTCCATTTTCATCCCTTCCAAAACCTCACCCAAGGTATCAAGGACCTAAATCATCAATCCTTGGAGGAGAATTGAAGATCCAAGGGGGTAGATCAAGACCTAGCAAATCCAATTGGGGAAGATTTCATTTTCTACTTATCAATTGTAATGGATGTATTTGATTTCAACTTTGTATTGTTACAATTGAGAGGTATGTTGCTCTAATTCAATTTGGATGTTGATTTGAACAAGGATGCATGAAGATTAGGTTTGATAATTGATTGTTTACTTTCCTATGAGGGGTTGATTTGCACTTGAGCTTGTTTCTTGCCTATTAGGTGTAGGTAATAGCCAGCCTTTAGGTAGTTGACGTGAACGTTGCAGCCAACACACGGACGGAATCATCGTGATAAGTGCATAATCTTATAGTTCTAGTTCCAATCCATGTGCGGTGCTAGGATTGTAGGGCGATAATCGACGGTCATTTTGGAGTGAGTTAGGGATTGATAACGTAACTGTTTGAGGTTTCTAATTTCATCAACGGTCGATTCATCGGTACAAAGGGGATTGACTAGAAATGAGTCGGTTGCTCAACCTCATAGGAATTAAAACTTGTTTACATCAATGATTAACCTAATTGGATTAAATCTACGTTTATTTCAACATCCTATCTACCTAATTTGAGTATTAGCTTGTCTTGGTTTACCAAAGTGTGGAGAGAATTGATTGAATGTTGATTGTTGGTTTAATTCATTGTTTGTTATATGTTGTTAGCATAGGTTTAAATTGATTGCATTGTTGATAGAAATCACTGAACGATTTTATCTTGCCTAGCTATTAGACTTTGCTAAAGTATCCCGATAATCTAGCGGGCAAAGGGAAGAAGGATCTGGATTTGACAAATTTTATTCTTGTGTAGCTAGGAGTTTAATTTTGATTGAACTTTTAGCCGCATCATGTTTTGGCACCGTTGCCGGGGACTTCATTCAGTAGGTTGCTAGATATTGGGGAAAAAGTGAAGCTTGTAGGCTAGGTGTTTGTGTTTTTGCTTGTGTGAATAATTTGTTGTTTGTTTTTGGTATTTGTTGGTACTTGGAGTTTGTTGGACTTTTGTAGGTGTCTAACATGGAGAATAGAAGAGGAGTTGCCAAGGAAAGACTTGAGAATGTGCAAAGGCAAATGGAGGAGATGAGAGCTCTAATGATGCAAAGACAAAGATCGTGGAGGCCTATCTGAGACGTGTATGAGGAAATGTTTGAATGTAATAACCAAATGCCGGAAGAGGAAAGAGTTTATCCAACTGTAGATGTTGTTAAATAATCTCAAGAGAATGATTTTTGGAGGAGTCAAATAGAGCTCATGTAAGAAAAACTTAATTTGTTGAAAAGATCAAGAAAAGAGCATGAAGAAAAGCAAGAGATGGAGGTGAAGAAAGAAGATGAACCGGTAAGGGAAAGAGAAGTAATACTTCAAGTTGATGAGGTAAATGAGGATATCAAGGAGCCGGTACAAATTTTTGAATATATGGAGAAGGATGAGAGTGCGAATATTGTGATGAGACCCGAGGAAATATTAGGAGATGGCAAAGAGGAGGAGGAAACCAAAAAAATCATTAGTGAAGAGATAATGGGTGTTCATCAAGATGAGCTTGTGAAGGAAGGCACCGAGGAGACGGAGAAGAACATTGAAGGAGGAAGAATTGAGAAACTTTCACTTGAAGAGATTCCAACAATACCGGCATTGGAACATTTCATAAAAGAGGAAGAGCCGAACATAAGCAAAGAGAATGAGGATAGGTTTAAGCGGGGAATGTCAACTTGGGAAGTAGAAAAGGTTGAGGAGACAATTGTGAGTGCATTGGATGAGTGGATCAATGAGTTTCTTGAAGTGGGGATTAGTTTAGAGAATGGCTTGAAGAATACTTCAAAGAAGGAGCACTCATTCATGCAATTGGAGTTCGACAAGATAATCAATCCTCCTTGGAGAGATGATAGGGGTGAAAGAAAGATTGCCTTGGACAAATTGCTCCCAAGTAAATGCAGATTAAGGGAGAAAGATGTAATAAAAACCTACAAGATTTTTGGTAATGGGTGATGTGGTAAGGTCATCTAGCTACCGACGTTAAGGAAGCGCTTGTTGGGAGGCAACCCAACCAAATTTCTTTCTTTTGTTTAATTGCTTTTGATTGTTTTGATTTTGAATAAATGTTAGTTCGTTGGTTTTGTGTTTGTAGGGAGGAACTACAAGATCAAGAGGAGTGACGATGCACCGTCCACCGTTTTTGCAAACTTAGTCTCACTTGACTAAGTTTGGGGGGATGTGCCAATAGCCGGTGCCTTGGTTTATTCCTCTCCTCTCTTCCTTTATCATTGTTTAGTTTAGTTGTTGCATATTGTCCCTTATTGGATTTGATTCGATTGGGTTGTACCTATATTGATATTCTACCTTGGATGAATGCTTTGGATTATGCTCATCTTGATGATATGTATGGAAATTTTCATGGGTTTGAGTTTGTTGAATGGATTTGTTTGTTGAACATTGATTCTGATGATATGTTTGGTGGAGCTAGTGGAAAATGATTTATTTGTATAGATTTCAGGATAGTGGAATGATGGTGGAAAGAGGTTTTGGAAGTGAATGTGGTTTATGCTTGTTATTGTTTGATATTTGATGATGGAATGAATTATTAATGAGTTGACATGATTGACTACTTCCTATTATGCATGGTTTGTGGTTTGGATTATTGGTTTGGTTTGTATGGTTGAGATAGTGGATATTGTCTTATCATTGTTGATATTTAGTTTGTGAAAAGTTTGGTGGATATGAGAGATTTATTGGTTTGTTTTATGCTCAATAGTTTGGTGGTGTTTGTGTGTTTTTGAGTAGGTACAAATAAGGCATGGGAGAAGCGGTTCGATCGTGGCTATCGATGGGTAACGCATTTTATCGCTCTCTTGCCATTTAGAATTGTTGCATTGCATGTAGATTGTTTTAGGAATGTTGTGTGCTTGTGTGGTGTTTGTGTGATGAACCCAAACGAGAATTGGAGATTTGAATCATGATCTACTTTCTAAGGCTTAAAATTTGCTTTGACCAATGATAGAGCATAATCTAGTTGTTAAGGCGTGCTCAAATTGAAGAGAGTGGTTTAGATTGATTGAGGAAGTATAACTTGATTGATTTTTAGTCACTTGGCCATATTTCTCTACCTTGTCACAAAAAACCTTCATTACAACCCTTTCAAAGTCCTTTTTGATTCTTGAATTGTGTGCACAAGTAAGCAGTGGAGATTTTTAGAACTCTTACTAGCCTGTGGTAGAAATTTCTTCATACATGTTGTGAGTGCTTCCATTTGAAACCCAAACACTTGTGTGATGAGCGATACACTTTCCCGTGAGTCTTCCGAAGTTGATGATATCTTATCTCTTTCAATTGCTTGTGTGATGTGGGTTGATGAACCTTGATTGTGATGAATCTTGTAAGGCATTGCACTTTCAACTGCTTGAGAATTCTTTTCTTCTTTTCTTCGATTGAGGACAATCTAATATTCAAGTTTGGGGGGTTTGATAAGCTCATATTTATACTCACTTATCTACACTTTTCTCCATTGTTTCAAGTATATTTTGTTATGTTTTTACTTATTTATGTGCATGAGTCTACTTTAGAGGGTGTTATGCCTTTGATGGGTGATTTTTGCAGGTTTTAGGCCAAATTCATTGGAAACCCGTACCGAAAGCAGATGATGTTCAAAGGAACAGTCACGAATTCTTCCACATGTGGAATCCGAGCTAATGGAGCATGGACAGAGAAATATTTTTTAATTAGCTTTCCAACGCAACTAGAATTAGGTCAATCGGAGTTCGGGAGCAAAAGTTATGGCCAAAACCGTAAGACTGCATAGACAGAGGTTTCTGTGTCGAGAGACAGGATTTGTGTCGACCGAAATAGAGGTCAAAACTCTAGAAACTTGTGATTTGCAATCCTGTCGACCGACAAAATTTGTGTCGATCGACATGGAGGCCCGAAAAAGCTATTTTGGGTCTGTTTTGGCAGTTTTTGCTATTTATACCCAGTACTCAAATTAGGTCTTTCTTCCCCCTCTATAAATATGAACTCTTAGGCACGAAATTACATCTCTTTTTCTCTGTTTTGCTGAATACATTGGAGTTTTTCAAGACATTGAAGGTTCCTATTTTATTTGTAAGTCAATTAATAATATGTTTACTTTAATTCTAGTCATTTTTGTGGCTAGAACCCTAAACAAGTTCTAGGGTTATGATTTATCTTTTCTGATGCATGTTTAATTGATATCAACTCTTGAAGCATGGTTTAATTCTCTGATTTAATTTTATAATCTATATTAAAAGAAGGACCGAGAGGTGAATTGAGATATTGGTTTATAGTTAATAATTGATGGATCGAGAGATGAAAATTGTTAACAGGAAGAGAGAATTAAATATGTTGGTTTTCTGTCTCAAAAGGAAGAAACTTGCATAAGAATTAATTAGATAATTATTGAGATTGATTAATTTGGTGTTCTTGAGACCGAGAGGAGATAGTCTGTTGGTCCCGGTTTATCAGGGTATAACTTGGCAGCGGAAAATGTGT
>JAPKLW010003456.1:0-11262 GCA_026898455.1 Plectranthus barbatus
ATATATATATAACATTCATGTTTTAGTAAATTTTTTATTTTTAATATATTCTAATATGATAATTAATGTGACTTTTATTTTTTGATAATATTCTAATGAAGAAAATAAATAAATATATATACATAGCAATTTAAATAGTAATACTTTAGTTAATAAAATAAATATATTAGTGAAGATAAATTATAATAATAAAAATACTTTGATAATAATATTAGAATATATTAAAAAACTAAATTATCATTAAAAGTTACAATATATTATATAAAAATTAAAATTTCAATTGAATAATACGTGACATTTAACGGCTGAGTCAACGATAGAGGATAAATTTTCCAGTAACCTATGAGATAATTTTTTAATACGTTGTATAATTCTCTATTTTCCATAATATTTGTTAAGATTTACTCCTTGATCTAAAGAGATTTTGTTTCATAATTTATTTTGGATAAGGATCTAATCCTATTAGCAACATTATTATATCCTAGTTTATCAAAGATTCCTTGGTTTATCCTTGTTAGTTTTTCTTATAAATAGGGGTGTTAGAAAATATATTTTTAATTAAGTTTTCATAGAGTATGTAATAGTGGATTACAAAATATAAAACTTTAAAAATTCCTCCATATTTTCTTCTATTTTCCATCCTATTTTTCCATCGATCTTTCATGCTTCTAGGGTTAAAAGGGCGAACAAGTAGTATCAAGAGCCACAGTTAAATGCCTAAAATCATTTGTTGGGAAAGTATAACTTTGGTATCAATAGATACGTCACAGTCACACCAGTCGAGCAGTTCATTCGTGTACCCGCAACTGACACATACAAACTACACCAGTCGTCTGCTTCATGTGCAAGCCATGAAGTAAGATCAAGGAGTCTAGGAAGCAATCAAACCAATTGACGACATAGAGTTTGATGCTCAGCTCGACAAGAAGGCAAGATCATATCTCTTGCAGGCGCTTCCAGAATATCTCCTTATGTGGGTTGCTAGAAATAAGACAGAGAAGGTAGTTTGGGATTGCCTCAAGATGAGAATTGTAGGGGCATATGGAGTAAGAATACAAGACTACTAACACTGAAGAACAAGTTTGATTTCATGTGTATGAAGGATAATGAGTAACTCGATCAACATGTTGGTCGACTCATTATAATGTCTATGGCGTACTCGAGTCTTGGAGAAACCATAAGTGACTCAACGCTAGTGAACAAGTTGCTTGAAACAGTGCCAAATAGGTTTATCAGTATGGTGGCCGAGATTGAACATTTCTTCAATCTCGAAAAGCTCGCATTCGAAGGTGCAATTGGAAGGCTCAAAGCTTTCAAAGAGTGCGCGTGCAAGAAGAGCATGAGTGCAGAAAGGAAAGAGGATCAAGTTCTTCTCACTTAGGCGTAGTGGGACACGAGGGCATCATTTTCATCCCAATCGAGAAAGGTTCCTGCGGAAGGAGGAAACAGAGGACGTGGGGATAAAATCCGAGGCAAAGGTCGAGGGAAAGGTGGTCGAGGAGCTTCTTAAGATAAAAGTCACATTCGTATTATGCAATTAGATGGGACACTACTCGACACAATGTCGAGTAGCAATGAAGAACGGGGAAGCTCACCTCGCCGACATTGACAATATCGAGTCAGCTCCACCTCTGGCAATTTCAGAGGAGAAGTTAAATTAAAGTAGCTTGAGAAACCAAATGTGTTTGGTTCTTAGACAATGTAGTCATATGACCGGTGATAAAAGGAAGTTCTTCGAGCTGGACAAAGGAGTCAAAGGGAATGTCCGTTTTGGAGATGGTTCGATGGTGCAGATTGAAGAGAAAGGTTCTATCCTTTTCAAATGTGAAAATGGAGATCAGTGGCTTCCCGTGGAAGTCTACCACATTCCTCAATTACAAAGTAATATATTGATCTCGAACATTTAATAGAAATCAAAAATTGAGTCACGATGGAAGGTGACGAGTTGGAGGTCTTTTCAAATGACCCTTCACGTCTCATAATAAAAGTTAAGAGATCCCAAAATTGATTCTATCATATCGAGTTGCAGGTGGCAAACACAACAAATCTCCTAACAAATCATTGAAGACCCAACATGGCTATGGCATGCTCGTCTCGTGCATGTCAACTTTCAGGCTTTGGAGTTCCTCGTCAACAAAGGAATGGTGGTAGGAGTACCAGTAATTACTCATCCAAATCATCTACGTTAGACATGTCTCATAGCAACACAATCAATACACCCTTTTTCAAACAAAGCTAGTTTTCGAGCTATGAGGTGCTCAAATAACTACACATTCATCTGTGCGGTCCGATCATTCCAATCACTCTTTGAGGTAATTGCTACTTTATGTTGATTGCGGATGACGATTTAAGGTTGATGTAAGTTCACATGTTGAGATCGAAGGATGAGGCATGTTCTTTGTTCAAGAAGATTAAGCAGTTAGCTGAGAACACAATAGGTCTTCTAATCAAGGTTCTTAGATCGAGGATGACAATTTTTCTCGAAGGATTTCTCGGAGCTGTGCGAACAAGCAAGGGCGCAACGATATTTAACCGCTCCATATTATCCTCAATAGAATGGTGTAGTGGAAAATAGAAATCGAAGAGTATTTTTTATGACTCATTTACTACTTAAGACGATGGCTTTTCCGAGAAAGTATTGGGGGAGGTTGTTCATCATGCAGTCTATGTACTCAATCGACTATCGACAAAAGTTGTTTGAGAGAAGACGTCGTTCGAGATGTGGACTTGAAAGAAGCCACACCTAGCACACCTTCATGTGTTTGGGTGTGTTGAGCATGCTAATGTGACCAATCCCTATCTTAAGAAGTTTGATGATCAAAGTCAGTCATTTGTGTACTTGGGCGTTGAAAAGGAATTAATCAAGGTGTATAGGCTGCTCGAAACACATCTCGGAAAAATTCATGTAATTTCAGATGTTTTCTTCGAAGAAAGTAAAGCTTGGGATTGGCAAAGCACAAAAGATGACAATCACCTCGAACTATTCGAGGTGGTTACTCATGAAAAAGGAAGTGTTCATATACAAACTTCGACAATGGAGTGACTCCGAGAAGGTTAACCATAGAAGTATACAAAGAGAACATATAAGCAACTCCATAAAGAAACAACCTTGTACAAGTTGATCAGCTCGATTCAGATGATCAAGAAAGTGAGAGGTAACTAAAGCTAGAAACATCAAGGTTACGAAGACACTTTGAAAGTGATGAAACGCAAGCTCGATACAAAAAGTTGAGTGAGATAATGGTAGAAGATCTTTGAGTCGACCTTAATGAGAATTTCGAGGAAGCTTTGTTAGTAGAGACGAAGGAGCCATCTTACTATAATGAAGCAGCCAGACATCCAGAATGAGAGAAGCAATGAAATAATAAATTAAAGCCATTGATAAGAATGAGACTTGTTCGCTCGTACCACTTCCTGTCGGACATAAGAAGATTGAGCTTAAATGGGCATTTCAATTGAAGAACTCAGGTGGAGAAGTAATCCAGTACAAGACTCGCTTGGTGGCAAAGAGCTATGTGCAATGACAATGCATTAACTTTGTGAATTCTTCTCCCAAGCCGCTCGAATGGACACAATTGATTTATTCTTACATTAGCGGCCAACCGAGGATGGCAAGTACACCATCTTAATGTCAAGTCAACCTTTCTAAATGGGGAGCTCGAGGAGGAGGTGTATGTGGCTCAATCGGAGGGCTTTAAAGTCGCAAGGAAGGAACATATGGTGTTGAAATTGAAGAAAACATCGTATGGCCTTCGTCAAGCACCTCAAGCGTGGAATAGGTAGCACGATCAAAGTCTAAAACAAATAGGCTTCGAAAGATACTCGCAGGAGCAAGTTGTTTATATAAATGATGATTTTAAAACCAGGATGATTGTAGGTGTTTATGTAGATTATTTGCATTTAACTTGTTAATGTCCGAAGATGATTGGAGTCTTCAAGAAGCAAATGATGGGGCAGTTCAAGATGAGTGATTTCGGACTACTATTGTACTACCTCGGGATCAAGGTAACTCAGTTAGAGGGAGGTTTTTCAATCAAACAAACATCTTTTTCCGAGAAGTTACTGATCCAGTCTGGGATGCTTGATTGTAATTTAACCATAATACCAATGGATCAAAGGGCTCAACGCCAAAAAGACCTCGAAGGACAACCATTGGATGAGACAGTATATTGAAGAGTCATTGGTTGCCATTGTTATCTCCTTCATGTAAGGCTAGATCTTTCTTTTGCACTTGGTGTTGCCAGCATATTCATGTAGAGACCTATGGAGATGCATCATAAGGCAGTGAAACAGGTGCTATGACACCTTCAAGACAACTATGCATTTAGATCTAGTGTTTTGAAGAGGAAAAAGAGGTGATGAAGAGATAATGGGTTATTCTGACAGTGATTTTGCAGGAGACCTGAATGATTGAAAGAGCACATGAGGTATGACATTCTACATCAATGACTGTCTTTGTCTCGTGTAACTTTCAGAAGCATAAGATAGTTGCACATTTGACGTGTGAAGAAGAATTCATGGCACCTACAACGGTAGCATGTCAAGCACTTTGGTTGAAAGCATTATTGTTCGAACTGAGGTTCGAAACGGAAGACAATGAAGCTCTTTATTGACAACAAATCTGCATTCCCACTTATGAAGAATCCAGTATTTCATGGATGAAGCAAGCACATTGACATGAAGTATCAGTTCATTCGAGAATGTATCAAAGTAAGGCAAATCGAAGTGGAGTTCGTTCGAACCGATGAGCAAAACGCCAACACACTTATAAAAGCGTTGCAAGTATTGAAGTTGGTGATAATACGACATTTGCTCGGAGTCAGAGATCTCGAACCATTCAAGGAGTAAGGAGGACAATGTTAAGATTTACTCCTTGATCAAAGGAGATTTGGTTTCCTAATCTATTTAGGATAGGGATCTTATCCTATTATTATTCTTATTTTATTCTAGTTAGTTTTTCTTATGAATAGGGGAGCTAGAAAGCATATTTTTAATTATGTCGTCATAGAGTATGTAATAGATAATCACAAGAAATAAAATTCTAAAACTTCCTTAATACTTTCTTCTATTTTTCTTCTTGTTTTTCCATTGATCATTCCTAATTTTAGGGTAAAAAAGGCCAATAATATTTTTATCTAAATTTAAAATATACGGAAATATTTAAATTGGAGTACGAGACATGAATACCTTGGAGAGTATTGTTTTGAGCTTTAAAAGTCCAAAGGCCAGTCATATTTCCAATTTGAGGTGGCAAATATCCAGTGAAGTTATTGGAGTCTAGCAAGAGCTCCTGAAACTGTGAACATGGAGAATCGCTGCAGACATCCATAGGCAGCCTTCCTGATAAATCATTATTCGAAAAATCGATGTTTTGCAAGCTCGACATGTTGAAGATGAAGGGAGGAATTGGGCCATTTAATCTGTTTTTTCCAAGGTAGAGTGTTCTTAATTTTTGGAGATGGTTTATCTCTTCTGGAATCAAACCTGTGAATACATTAATTTTTTAGGGAAATGTGATATTTATAATCAATAGATATATGATGCATGATAGAACTACTTTTGAAATGAAAGTAATCTCAAATGTTAATACAAGAAATTCTATCAAAGTGTAGTTGCATGTTTTCTTCCCAAATATTAGCAAGTAATTATTGTTGGATGTAACTAGAAATCTCCGGAGGAACATGAAGTTGTCACACCGAAGTTTCAAGAAAGAGCTGAAATAAGAAATTAGTTAAATGAATTTTATCTGTAAATAGTAGTCGATCATTTATATTTTGTGACACAATATTGTGAGATGAAATAGAATAAACATTGTTTTACATAAATTCTCTCCTACATTTTATATTTTCTACATTTATTCACCTCATATATTCGTAAACAAGAAGTGAGTTTTTGATATTTATAGTTAAACACTTATTACCTTGTGTTTGTATTAATCATTCAGTAACCTTTTTGGTATCTTTCTTAATTACAGTCCTATGTACGTCAGTATAACATTTAGTGTTATAAAATATAAATAGTATTACATATATTAATTATATATATTGACAAAAATTTTGTCACTATGTTATTTATAAAAAAATATAATGACGAATAATAAAAGTCAAATTCGACGACAACCTGAAAAGTCTTAGCATATTAATGCGTGGACCTACTAATTAATATGGTTTATGCATGTATATATGAAATGAAATTGTCCACTGATTTTTCATTTATATTCATTATGAATTTATTAATTTGTTCGATCTAAATTTCAAATTACAATATACATAGGTATTTTTTTTAGGAATATATCTCCATCTTTTACGAATGTTTAAAAAAAAAAATTCTCAAAGTTTTTATATTAGAACATTATATTCCAAGTTTAGTTCTGTTAGAAAACTTTATTTAGTATTGACTCACTCCCACATGGTATCATGTCAATGCCAAGAGACAATGACATGACATTTTATTTTTAAATAATTTCAATTTTTTAATATATTCTAATTTATTTATTAATATATTTTTATTTTTATTTTAACTAAAACACCACTAAACTTAGGAGCATAATTTTCTAACAGAAAAATATCATGATATATTTCCTAATTTATAAAATTAAAGATGTAAATATATTTTCTTATTTCCCTATTTATTTATTTTGGTTTCATAATTTAAGAAAACGGGTAATTCCACATATCATCAATGAATTATTAGCAAGACACTTTACCAAGGGGTAGTAGTCTCCGACTCGAAACAACAATTTGACACGTAGATGTATTATGAAATAAACAAGTAGGATCAACCCATTTTAAATCCGGGTCAATTTTGGATTTAACTCGCGAAACTCAATTACAATTTAATTTCGGGTCGACACACGTTACAAGAATGACTGACAAAATAAATCAATTTTAAAATTACAATCTATTTTATTGTATTTATGATTTCGTGTTACGATCATTTTCATGTTAAACATGTCATATTTATTAAGGATAAAATTTTCACCATATTTAAGTATGTAATTTTAAGTCACTTTTGAGTTGACCTAAAAATAAACAGGTCGAGTTTGAATTGATTTTTTTTGACCTAAAAGTAATTTTGGTTCCAGTAACATGTACATGTTACTATTAAGTGGGTTGTCCATTCATTTCCACCCCATTTCCACCCCTACCCAGTGAATCATGTGTGCCCATGCAGACAATAAAATAAGCACCACATATATAATAGAATTAAACAAAGCATGAAAATCTATAAACCATTCATCAAAAGGGCCAAGAAAATTCATACCACTCAAACTATTCTCATTCAAGTTTATCTCCTCAAGCAGCGTCGCATTCCCAATCAACGATTTCGGAATTTCTCCACTGAAGTCGTTCTCAGATAAATCCATGGTTCTCAACCGCCGCAGACCGCCCATCTCCGCTGGCAAAACTCCATGAAAAGAATTCCTAGGCATATAAAGAGAAGCCAGAAAAGAAAGATTTCCAATTTCAGGTGGGATGCTACCGTCGAGGCCCATGTCTGAAACATCTAGCGCCACCACCCTGAGGTGGCGCCGCCCACACGTGACGCCAGTCCAGTTGCAAACAGAGGTTTTATTGGTCCAATCTTTTGCCAACGTGAGACGTGAAGAGTTTAAAGTGATGCGAGATTTCAAGGCAAGAAGTGAGATCTGGTCGGTTTGAAGATTGGCTGCTGTCGGGACCAAGCTGTAACTCAGCAGATAGCAATGAAGTAGAAGGAGAAAAGGCCAAGATTTTTCCATAATGCTAGAATTTAAAAATGAATTTTGGGTTCAAAAAGAATTCGGAGTTATGATATACTTGTATGTATTAATAAGAACTGAAAATAGGCAAGTTGATGTTTCGCTTTAATGGTTGGTAAACAATGCTATATTATAAAGGGTATACGGGGAATAATGCCCCCACCTATTGATATTTTATCGAAATAATATTTTAAAGTATTGTTGTAAGTTAAAAATACTCTAATCTTTATTTTCATATATGAATTATATCAAAACGAGTTATTTAGTATGATTCAACTGTTGAATGTTATTTGACATTCCACGTGGCAAATCAAAATATGATTAATCAGTTAAACGTCACTTGACATCCCATGTGGCAAGTAAAAACGACATCGTTTTTGTGTCATTTTATGACAAATGAAATTTGTGAGTCTTCTTATTCTTAGAGATTTTTTTAACTTGATGATAAAATAAAATCGTTTTGATTTGTCACGTGGGATGTCAAATGGCGTTAAACTGACAACAATAATGTTAGTCCCGATTTATCAGAATAAAGAATATATGCACAACGAAAACTAAGTTTGTTTGTTCGGTAAGCTTGCACTTATTCAAATTGATGGTGACGTGTTAACTTGATTTGTCAAATCTTGTTCAGATACTTAGCGTTAAGTATGCTTAGTGTAAGTATTCAGTATATACAACAACACTTGAGTGTTGAGTTTTAAAATATAAGTAAGCTAACAAAATGAGGAAAGCAGTAAAAGACAAATATATTTATAGTGGTTCGGAATAAACCGTCCTACGTCCACTCTTCAGACTTTTACTTTGGTAATTCACTAAGCTTAGAACTTTACTGGTGCTCCTAGAATATATACATTGTTGGTGAATGCCTCGTCCACCGATCCATAAGCGCACTGGCCTATTCCTTGCTCCGTTCTTCGCTTTGCAGCTGCTTAGAGTGTGGGCGCACCACTCAGCCTCCTCGTAGCTGGAATAGGGTGTTTATGAACCCCTTGAACTGTCTCCTTGACGGCAGATTGACCGTAAGTGTCAAAGTACAAGACGTCTTTAAGTGTTATAGTTTTTCTTGGAGAGAAAGAAATAACTCAAGAACACTAAGGTTCTTAGTCTCATGTTCACTCAGGTGACGTACATAAATGCTTTAACAATCTCGAACGTGAGTAGTAAGCTTAGATGGTTTGTCATAGCTTAAGGAATTCGATTAGTCGCATTCGGTAACCTTCTTCAGTTGAGAATCCTCTGATATTTATAGCTGTGGGATAGAAGGTTTGAAAATAAATGCCCGTTATATATAAATTGAAAGATGTCCAATCGGATGTCTCTGTTGGCTACTGCGCTAGGCGGGTAAGTGGTGCTTTTTCAAATGTTCTGCGCCTGTTCCGCATTTTTCCGACTTTGACTGTGACAGTTCATCTTTGTGTTAGAACAACAGTATTCGTCAGTTTGAGGAATCTCGAACTGGTCGTCCTAGGTGACGAAACTTGGAGTTTTGTGCTTGCAGACTTTAAGGCATCTCCAATCTTTAAAATATGTACTCTTCAGTACATTCCTCAACCGATCTTCATTGTGTTTATGGGCAGGGACCTGGACTCGGAAGTCCATTCTTGTGTCGTCATACTTGCAAGTCCATACTGATGTGTTATCCTTTGATGTATGCATGGTCCCTATGCCGGTTAGTATAGCTTATTCAAGTGAACCATACTTGCTGGATCCGTATTTGGCAAAATCCAAAATTTTCAGCTAGACTCATAATCATCCAGACTTGTAGAGTTTGATGTGAACCTTAGTCTGTTGAGTCTTTTGCGCATATTAAACTGATTAGTCAGTCTAGTCTTCAGATTAGCTCCAGCTTACAACTCGATATAAGAATTTGTACAGAACTTTACATTTTTCAATTATGCGGAAACTATATAAGATAACTTTGATATACTTAGACCCACCAAAACATAAAAACAAAGGAAATATATTTCTATCATATTTGCACCAAATAATTTGTGATATTTTCCCGAAAATGTCAAAATAATTTAAGGTATTATCCCCTATTTACCCTTTTAAAAATTTTAAATGTGTATTTTTGTAAATGCATAAGATTGTAAGATTTTTAGGCCGGTTTAATTTGTGTATGGTGTTATTTTAAATATTGTTAATTAAAATTTAAATTCAATCAATTTCTTTTCGGATAAAAACGAAATCTGTTAAATTATAGTGTATAAAATATTTTTAATTTATGATTGATTATTTAAAGAGTTGGTCTCCTAAGATACGGTCTCACTATTTTTTTATTGTGAGACGGACCTTAATAAATCCTTTCAATAAGTTAAATGCATCATTTTATTTTAAAAAATTATATTATTTGTAATAAAGAAATACACCATTTTAAATAAAGAAATACATTATTCCAATAAATTAAATACATCATTATATTTTTTTGTGTAAAAAATTACATTATTTATAACAAAAATAATCATTTGTAATAAAAAAATACATCATTTCAACAAATTGAACACATCATTAAAATCAGCTCACAATAAAAATAAAGAGACCGTCTCATAAAAAATTTGCCTTATTTAAATAGTTCTATTAATTGTCCATTAATTCAATTATAATTTTCTAAACTGGCATTCGATGTTCCTTTCATAAATATATACATTCATATTCATGAAGTTTTATTTAGCATATATTTAATTTTTAATTTCAAATCTCAATTAATTTCAACTATAACTGCCTATACTTGGAGTTCGCAGTTGACTCTGATTTTCTAAGTAAACCAATTAAAATAATTTAAAAACTAAATTAAATTGATTTAATTTATTACTACAATTAATGATGCTAAGAAAAATCCCATGAAAAAAGATGATTATGCATGAAACCACGCGTGAAAATTAGAACAAATTTGACATTCAAAACTGCTGAACGTCGTGGCTCGTGCATGTGAATTGCCAAGCGTTTACATCGGCTACGATGAGTTCAATCTTAATGAATAGTTCTTTGCTTTATTTATATTTTATTTTAACTTCATAATACTGTCATCTACCTTTTTACACATGTGGATACAAAATATGTAGCTAGGTGTGATGATTTTGTATAGAGATGCTTAACAAACTAAATTTGGGCAAATTATATTTGTTTGTAGGTTATTCAATTCGAACCTGAAGATACAAAGTATAACACATCTATGTTTAACATTGGTGGTGTTAGAATTGACTGAGTCAATGATTATGTTTAACACCTATAAATGTTTAACATCTACGTGTTAGACTTTGCTGAGTTAATCTTATCATTCCATATTTTTTCGTAATTAATTATTTTCGTATATTAAGTTAATTCTAGGAAAGATATATATTTTATAAAGATTTAGGCACGATTAGATTTGAATTTTGGATATATTTGAATAGATTTACTTCCTAATCTTTAGAGATAAATTCAAATCTTTAATATATCTTTTTCATATCTTTGACATATCTTTCTCCAGTGTTTGTTGTTGAGATATTTATGCAGATATACATTTCAAGCACGAGGCT
>JAPKLW010003456.1:14262-41387 GCA_026898455.1 Plectranthus barbatus
GAATAGAAATCTAAGGTTGGAAATGGAAAGGAAACAAAGAGAGGGTTACGAAAAGGTATAGTTTTACCTTAAAATATCCTCGCCGGAGCTTCGTCGGAGCTCGCCGGAATGTCACCGGAATTCTCGCCGGAGAAATTCTAGAGAGTTTTGAGAGAGAAAGTGAAAGTGGTGGAGTGAGATAGAAGGTTATATTTATAGAGGGAGGTGAGGGGTAACTTTGTAATTACCGAAAGTCAAAAAGGTTAAAGTGGTTGTCATTCGCTTGTCACATAAGTCACTTTAACATCACCTCACGTCAACTCCACATCTCCGCGCGTCATTGCACGGGAGACCGTAATATTTCGTTTACTCCCGAATATTTATCGATCGATATTATCCCGATATGTAAATGTCGATCACCGAATAATTAATCGAGATTAATTATACTAATTAATAATAATTTATTTTCTTCAATGGAATAAAAGGTGGCAAGCAAATGAGGCCACAATAATAATTTCCCAAAATAAATTGATCGCGATATCTTGAATTAATTCGATAGCAAAATATAAACTTCGGAAATCCGATAATTACATTCAAATTTTATGAGGGGTGTTAAATCCTCCCCCACTCAAAAAAATTTTGTCCCGAAATTTCACAAATTACGAGAACAGCTCGGGATACTTCTCCTTCATCTTGTCTTCAAGTTCCCACGTTGCTTCTTCAGTGCCATGGTGCTTCCGAAGAACTTTGACAAGGTTGATCTTCTTGTTGTGGAGCTCTTGCGTTTTGAAATCCATGATTGCCTCTGGTCCTTCTTCGTAGGTCAAATCAGGCTGGAGCTGAACTTCATCTTGTTGAATGATGTGTCTTGGATCATAGATATACTTCCGCAATTGTGACACGTGAAAGACATTATGAACATTTCCGAAACTCGGTGGCAAAGCCAAACGATATGCTACGGCTCCAATTCTCTCTAGAATCTCGTAAGGACCAATATATCGAGGTCTAAGCTTACCTCTAGCTCCAAAACAAATAATTCCCTCAGAGGGCGATATCTTCAAAAATACTTTATCTCCGACTTCAAAAGTCAACTCAGTTCGTCTCTTGTCAGCGTAAGACTTTTGTCGATCTTGAGCTTCTTTGATTCTAGCACGGATCTGTCGAACGATTTCTATCATCTCAGTGACTGAGTCAGGTCCTAAAACCTTTCGTTCTCCGACTTCATCCCAATACAAGGGAGATCTGCACTTTCTTCCATAAAGTGCTTCATATGGGGCCATTCCAATGGTGGCTTGAAAGCTGTTATTATATGCAAATTCGATCAATGGTAGAACGGCTTCCCATTTCACCCCTCGGTCTAGAACGACTGTTCTGAGCATATCCTCTAGGGTCTGAATGGTTCTCTCAGTTTGACCATCAGTTTGAAGGTGAAAGGCAGTGCTGAAGTTCAATCGAGTTCCGAGCTCTTTCTGTAAGCTAGTCCAAAATCGTGAAGTGAACTTCGCATCTCTGTCGGATGTGATCGTCGTTGGCACTCCATGTAGTCGTATGATTTCCTTGACATAAAGCTGGGCCTACTTATCTGATCCATACGTAATCTGAATTGGCAGAAAATGTGCGCTCTTGGTTAGGCGGTCTACAATTACCCAAATGGCAGTGTTTCCTCTTTGAGACTTAGGTAAACCGGTTACAAAATCCATAGCTATTGCATCCCACTTCCACTCAGGAATGTCAAGCGGCTGTAACTTTCCATACGGCCTTTGATGCAATGCTATTACTTGTTGACATGCCAAACATCGTTCTACGAACAGGGCTATGTCTCGCTTCATGCCTTCCCACCAAAATTTAGACTTCAAGTCTTGATACATCTTCGTACTTCCAGGGTGAGCAGTGTACGGTGTTTCGTGTGCTTCTCTCATGATTTCATCTTTTAAATCATCAACCTTCGGCACACACAATCTTCCGTCATACGTTATGGCATTATCGGAAGCTTCTTGAAAGTTTGCGGCTTTCTTCTCACGATTCTGAAGCCGTATCTTCTCCAAACCTTCATCTTTCCTTTGCGCTTCCACAATTCTCGTCCTTAGATCAGGACTTGCCAATAAGGCTGCTATTCTAGTACTCACCGTCTCTGGTGGTGTGACTAATTCAAGATTCAACCTTTCAAAATCCTTGATCAATTCATCCCTTTGTGTTATCACAGCACAAGCTTTGGCTGGAGACTTTCTGCTTAACGCATCAGCTACTGAATTAGCTTTTCTTGGATGATAATTAATGATCAAGTCATAGTCCTTCACTAGTTCTAACCATCTTCTTTGCCTCATATTCAGGTCTTTTTTATCAAAGAAATATTTTAGGCTCTTGTGGTCAGTGAATATTGCACATCTAGCTCCATAGAGATGATGTCTCCAAATCTTCAGTGCATGCACAATGGCTGCTAGTTCTAGGTCATGGGTTGGGTAGTTCAATTCATGCGTCCTCAATTGACGTGATGCATATGCAATCACTTTGCCTTCTTGCATCAATACACAACCTAGACCATTCTTGGAGGCATTAGTATACAGCTCATAGTCTTTATCTGCTTCTGAACTGCCAAGACTGGGGCAGTGGTTAAGAGTTCTTTCAAGCGTTGGAAACTCACTTCGCACTCTTCAGTCCAAGTATACTTGATTCCTTTCCTCAGAAGTTGCGTCATTGGTCTGGCAATTTTGGAAAATCCGTCAATAAATCTGCGATAATATCCTGCCAGTCCAAGAAAACTTCGAACTTCGTTCGGGTTTTTAGGAGCTTCCCACTCCTTCACAGCTTGTATCTTAGCTGGGTCTACTTTGATTCCTTCAGCGGATACTATGTGTCCTAGGAACATTACTTCCTTCAACCAAAATTCACATTTGCTGAATTTGGCGTACAGTCTCTCCTTTCGCAGGGTTCTCAAGACTGTCCTCAGATGTTCTCGATGTTCCTCTTCACTCTTCGAGTAGACAAGGATGTCATCTATGAAGACTAGGACAAAATTATCTAGATATGGATGAAACACACGATTCATAAGATCCATGAATACTGCTGGTGCGTTTGTTAATCCAAAAGGCATTACTACAAACTCATAGTGGCCATATCTCGTTCTGAATGCGGTCTTGGGAATATCTGTTGAACGGATCTTGAGCTGATGGTATCCGGACCTAAGGTCAATCTTCGAAAAGACCTTTGCTCCTTTAAGTTGATCAAAGAGATCGTCTATCCTTGGGAGTGGATACTTGTTCTTCAAAGTGAGTTTGTTCAGCTCGCGGTAATCAATGCACATGCGCATAGATCCATCTTTCTTTTTCACAAAAAGAACAGGCGCTCCCCAAGGCGATGCACTGGGTCGAATGAATCCCAGGTCTAGCAATTCTTGTAATTGCACCTTCAACTCTTGTAGTTCCTTGGGGGCCATTCTATACGGAGCTTTTGAAATAGGAGCACTGGTTCAAGGTCAATAACAAATTCTAATTGCCTATCTGGCGGCAATCCAGGTAGCTCATCAGGAAAAACATCTTCGAATTCTCTTACGATATCTACATCCTTGACAGTAATGTCCTTCTTGGCATCCTCATTGAGATACACAAGGAAAGCTCGACTATCCCTTATACTGGCCAATCGGTATGCTTGCATGGCCGAGATTAGGGGAATCCTTGTTCCTTTCCGAACTCTCTGCAAGTACACTGGTTCTCTCCCAGCTTGTTCAAAAGACACAATCCTGTCCTTGCACTGAATGGTAGCTTGGTTTTCTTCCAACCAGTCCATTCCTAGAATCACGTCCACATCTTTCATTTGTAGGATGTTCAAACCTTTGGCTCTTAATATGCATGTTCCAAAAGAGACTTCTAGGGTCGAGCAGACAAAGTTTGAGAGAGTTGATCCACCGGTCGGGGCGATTACACACAAATTGTTCTTAGTTCTCTCGGTACTAAGCCCTAGGTTCTGGACACAGTCTTCAGATATAAATGAATGCAATGCGCCAGTATCAAAGAGCACAATGATCGGTGACTGGTTTACTAATCCCATACCTGTCAGGTTTCCCTGATCTTCCTTCTCTTTCGGCTGATCAAGAGCATAGGCTCTTTCTTGACTTGCTGGCTGCTGAGCTGGCTGATGTTGATTCTGCTGCTGCGGCGGTTGCTGTTGCGGTTGCGGCTGCGGAGGCACCTGTTGAATTGGCCTGGCTTGAATAGCACGGTTTCAGTTGTTCTTGGGCTTCTGCTGGCCTTGCAGTGCTCGCAGTTGAGTATTGCCTTGGTTGCCTTAGCGCTGATTCCGGAAATCCTGGCGATTGTTGCCTTGGCGACACTGTGACGAATAGTGTCCCATCTTCCCGCAGTTGTAGCAGTTGGCACGAAGTGCAGCGCATTCTCCCGGGTGGTCTCTCCCACAGCGGTTGTAGCGTTTGACAGCAAAGTTTCCTTGACGATTGTTCCCTTGGTTCTGGAAATTCCTCTGATTCTCCGCTTGATTGTTGCGGAAATTCTGGCTGCCCTGCCAATTTCTCCTCTGTCCGGTTGCCGGAGTCTGTGCAACATCATCCTGCTTTCTTTTTGTCCCTGATCCAGTGGGTTGCTCGGGTTTGTTGGCGAAGAGAGCAGCTCGCAGTCCATTCCTCAGTGCTGCTTCGATGTTCAGGGCTCGCTGCAGTGAGTCGGTATAATCTATCCCAGTTAAGCAAGCAAGTGAAGCTTGGATATCTATTTTCAATCCGGACATGAATTGAAGTGCCTTCTTCTGCTCGGTGTTCACCGCATCTGGAGCATACTTCGACAGGCTATTGAACATTCGGTCATATTCAGTTACAGACATTTCTCCTTGCACAAGGCGGTGAAATTCTGCTTGTTTCTGGACTCGGTACGTCAGAGGGATGTACTTGGTGTAGAATTATGCCTTAAATTGATCCCAAGTTAGGGCATCTTCTTGCTCAGGAGTGAGCGTCTTCACATAAGTATCCCACCAATGTTCGGCTTCGTCAGTCAATTGGAAAGAGATGCACTGGACCTTCTCTCTGTCAGTGCAATCAAGTATCCTGAAGATCCTTTCCATGGACTTTATCCATGTTTCAGCTTTAGGTGGATCTTCGGTTCCGTCTAGCAGCGGTGGGTTCTGGCGGGTAAAGATTTCCCCGATTTTTCTAGGCTCGGCGGGTGGTGGTTGCATTTCCTCGTTATAGTGCTCCCAATTTTGTTCATGTTGGGGGCCTTTGCCTTGGTTTGGATTTAGTCCCTCTAGGTTTAATTGAGGTCGGCCTCTTCCTCGTCCTCGGCCTCGGCCTCTAGCAGGGGCTTCTCTAGGTGGCATCCTGCAAAGTAAATAGTCATTAAAAGGGTATTCAAGACCCTAAATACGCACAATGCGTACCGAAAAATCCTTTTTAAGGATTGCGATAAGAAATAACAATTGACAGATACAATTTAACAAGGTAGGTTATCCCACAGTTTAGGGTTAACAGTCTTTTAAGGGACAGTATTCCCTTCAATATTTGGCATTGGCCCATGTACACAATTCGTCACAAGGATAAGAAAATTTGATATTGAGAAGGAAAACATTTAAACATAACAACATGGTATATATATCCGAAATGCCCGGAAAGTGGGCGGTAGCATTTCCATTAGAAATCTTGGGGTTGCCGCGCTCGAAAAATTGGCTTCCCGCTACCAAGGTTACAACATTTGTCTTCTCCCATGGGAGGCATCCTACTTACAACGATTACATTCGAATGATTAGAAATGGGTCCAACAAGGTACCCTACAGTCACACATCCTACAGTTACAACAGTTAGTTATAACATATATGCTTCTAGTTGTCCAGGCAAGGCTGGCAATCAGTAATCATCATCCGACGAGTCGAACATCCCGTCGTCGGAGCAGCCAATGATCTCAGGGGAAGTAGGAAGTTCCTCGGGGTCTTCTTCTTCATCAACATTCCCGTGCTCGTCACCCCATTCTTGCTGCCACTGTTGCTGCCAGTTGGCAGCCATCCACTCAAAAGCCATCGGAACAAGTCCACCATTCCCTTCCTCAGCCACGTTCTGCTCGTCTCCCGCCTCTTGACCGTCTCCTTCTTCATCACCCTCATCTTCTTCTTCTTCATCCTCTTCCGGATCCTCCTCATCTTCCTCATCCTCAGCTTCGTCGGACTCTTCTTCATCTTCCTCAGGGTCGAGGTATTGGTCTCCAAGTCTGTCCCGCATCTCCTGTCTCCACGCGGCCGGTATAGGGCGATCCAAATCGGGATTCTGAGAATCATCGGAGTCATCCTCGTCGGGATAGGCGGGATAGTGGCTGGCATCTAGCTCCTCATCGCTAGGACCATAGGAGGAGTCTTCTTCCGGGTCTTCCTCTGGCTTGCTGTCAGATGCGAAATTCCTAGCAATGGAAGATCCTGCTTCGGTATCGTGGGGTTGCGGTGGATTCTGGAAAGTGGCTCGCTGACGGCGGATGAGAGTAATGAATCCCTCCAGGTCGGACTCATCAGCAGGGGAGTCGTCCAAGTAGTTCACAACATTGGCCTGAACCCACGGTTGCCATTGAGGGGGCATCAGTTCGGCCAGGCGGCGCAGTCTCGGTCTTAGTCACTCCATATGGATAAGCATCCATCCAGAATTTGTAGAAGTCAGATAGGAAGCGGCTCAGGGAGTCTCCTTGGCAGATTCGGTAGCTCCGGAAGTAACTGACCCTTCTTTCTCCTGAGGCATTGCATGGTAACGGTTTACGGTGGGTGAACTTGCGTCGAGCCATCTGGGAATAGGTAGAATCAAGAATCAGGTGGTCGTCAGATTACCAATAGTTTGCGCAAATTAAGTAGCGAAAGTAACGCAATTATAAGGTAATAATTCTAGGTTCGGCTACGGCGCATAAGAATCCTATCTTAGTACATGCTTACTCTAAGTCTCTCGCGAAGGCAACTAACACATGCTTCTTAAAAGCATCTAAGTTCTCTAATAAGGTCTTTATAATTACAGCATTCGTAATGCATATGGAAAACTTTCATGAAAATGCAACAATTTATGCACTAAAAACCTTTGATAATTAGAATGCAACTATTTATGCATTGGAACTCTCCATGAACTTTGATAAAAGAGATGCAACAATGTATGCATAAAAACTTTCATATTTCAAAAGAAGGCTTGCGCCTTGACCTTTAATGCAACAATTTATGCAAGATTCTTTTCTTGATGCGGCGCCGAGTACGAGTGCAGGAGCTGGAGCTGGTAAGGACACTTCCGACTCATTAACTAGGTGGAGGCCTCGAAACAAGGAGGACCTCGGTTCAGAGCGAAAAGAAAAATTTTCAACCTGGCTCTGATACCACTTTGTCACGCCCCGATTTAATAATATGGCAATATTCAAAGAAATGAGGCACATCGGGTACGAGACTTGCACTTGGGGTATCAATTAACAAGAATAGTTCAAGCAAATAAGAGAGAATCATCACACTTGTCCCAAGTTAAGCAAAAGATATAAGAGGTGTGCCTCCTCAAGAAGGGATCGTAGCTTCTTGAGTGAATCAAATATAAGAGTTTTAACAGGATTAATGATCACAAAAGTCTAATCAAAAGTCATTGAGTTTAGCAGCGGAAAGTTATTAAGGAAGTATGTATATGAAGATACACACTTCCGCATCTAACTATTACAAAAAGAATCTTCAGCTCCACTCCTCTGCTACCTCGTACTCTTGCTCCAAAAGCTTCTTTTAACCTGCGCATTTTAAAAATAATGCAAGGGGCTAAGTACAAATTGTACTTAGTGAACACATGCCCAAAAACATACATACATATAAGTTTGTCATGCCTTTTTAATCGGGTCGCACATGGGGTTTTAAGTTTGAAATCCTCCCATTGCACCAAAACATTTCATGAATGAGCATGCTCTTTTACACAGTTAACTATCTGCAAAATCATGTGACTGGGAGGTGGCCTCCTACCACAGTCACGATGTTGATTCGAGTAGGGCGCGACCCCTAACAAGTCAGCATCACAGTGCACTAACCCGTAGTAGCTTTCATACTGTCCGGGCACGATCGTTAAAGACTTGCAATACGCGCAGTCAACATCCACGTTGAATACGTTTGATGTTCTTCTCTAAGTGGGGTTCCCCCACTGAGAGGACAGATAGCAAACACAAAACAGTAGGCAATGACAAAGCAGTTTAAAACAAAACATTTGATTTCATGCTTGATATGCCTTGAAAAGAAAACATCATTTTCATGTATTCAATTTGGCCCACTATATAGGGGTAAAAGAAAGCCCACCTTGAGTTGGTGCGATTATGTGGTCTGTTGATCTAGTAATTGACCTTCTCCTTGCCCTTTCCTATGTCATAAGGAATACGGGTAAATCCTCAATGGATAATAGATTTATTTAAAATCTAACACATCAAATAATTCTAGACTCTTAATCGATCTTGGACTTCTCAAGTTTGAGCCATCGGATAAGGATATGGAAGAATGACTTTGACAATTTAGTTTGACGAACAAGGTAGTCAAACGTTACATCGATAGCTCGTGGTTCAATATCGAGCATTAATTCAAGAAACATGAGTAGTAGTTCAAGTTGATTGAACAAAACGAATGACTTTGTCAAGTGACTAGGTACTTTCAAGAGCTTAAGATTGAAAGATGTTTCATATTCATTATGAATCATCGTACATTGCTTGAGAGTATAAGAACTCACCAAGTTGTTTCAACGAAATAATCAAAGAGGCTCTTGATCTTAGACAAAGATCGAATTTAGGTTTCAAAGGTTGAGGTAAACAAAAAGTTTGGTTTAACAATAAGCTTCAAAGGAAGTTCGAGTTATAAGAGCTTGGTCAAGCAAATCAATTGATTTGAATTGAAAAGATTCTTGGAGAAGTTATGGAAGATAACATCTCATTGTCGATTGATACAAGGAATATCAAACGAAATTGGAATTCAATTAATCAATGGATGAATTTAGAATTGAGATATTGTTGTATAATTCAATCAATCGAAGGGATATCAAAGGATATGAATGATAAGTTGAATCGATTGAAGAATGAAAGTTAAGGATTCCAAGTTATGCGTCTGTGTCGATCGACATAGGTGGTGTCGATCGACATGGATGTTGGACATACATATGTGTGTCGACCGAAACATGTGTCGACCGGTTTGGTTTGTGTCGGTCGACATGAAGGAATGTTGACCGAATTCACATGTGTGTCGACCGACACCAAGTGTGTCGATCGAAATCATGAGTGTGTTGACCGACTCCAAGCGTGTCGATCGAAATGGCTTATTATGTCAAGAATGTCGATCGAAATGAGGTGTGTCGAACGATACAAGGGTTGACAACAAAATATTAAGGAATAGCATCTGTGTCGACCGACACAAATTGTGTCGATCGAAATTTTGGCTCTATTTTGGTCGACACAATCTGTGTCGGTCGAAACAGAGGCTTGAAGCCTTTGGCAGAATTTTTGTGTTTTGGCTCAAACAGTTATCCAGACTCGTCCAATCGATTTCTAACAACACCAAATGGTTCCTAAATATATATAATGAGTCTAGACATGATTCAAACTATCAAAACATGTTGGAATCGAGATTTAATCATAACATTACCATATTGGACAAATATGCCAAAAATGCTCCAAAATCAACACAAATCGATTCCTAGGTCGATATATCGTCTCTAGGCTCATAATATAACATGCTAAACATGCATACGTACTCATAAACTCAATATCAAGCCTATATCATGACATTTATCAACTAGGGCAAAAATCATAACATGCTTAAATCGATGAAATAGCTAGAGGGAGGTTCGATCTATACCTCCTTGACGTTCTTAAGCCTTCGTAAGCCTGATTAACCCTTAGTTCGTCGATTTCCCTCTTCAAATCAAAAAGGAATAGAAATCTAAGGTTGGAAATGGAAAGGAAACGAAGAGAGGGTTCCGAAAAGGTATAGTTTTACCTTAAAATCTCCTCGCCGGAGCTTCGTCGGAGCTCGCCGGAATGTCGCCGGAATTCTCGCCGGAGAAATTCTAAAGAGTTTTGAGAGAGAAAGTGAAAGTGGTGGAGTGAGATAGAAGGTTATATTTATAGAGGGAGCTGAGGGGTAACTTTGTAATTATCGAAAGTCAAAAAGGTTAAAGTGGTTGTCATTCGCTTGTCACATCGGTCACTTTAACATCACCTCACGTCAACTCCACATCTCCGCGCGTCATTGCACGGGAGACCGTAATATTTCGTTTACTCCCGAATATTTATCGATCGATATTATCCCGATATGAAAATGTCGATCACCGAATAATTAATCGAGATTAATTATACTAATTAATAATAATTTATTTTCTTCAATGGAATAAAAGGTGGCAAGCAAATGAGGCCACAATAATAATTTCCCAAAATAAATTGATCGCGATATCTCGAATTAATTCGATAGCAAAATATAAACTTCGAAAATCCGATAATTACATTCAAATTTTATGAGGGGTGTTACACAAAAAATGTCTGGAACGTAGACATTGCCTTTTTTTCTCCACTTCCTTCCGATTTTCTTTACCTCTCCTTCCTCCGCTGTAGAGCTTGCGCAATCCAGGCATCCAGCGAATTCTCTCTCTTTCCTTGTGCCACCACCAACCATTTCTATGGAAATCTTCCTCTTCTTTCTACATGGAATGGAATTTTAAAAAAATTACTCCGCAAGTTATGATATGTATCGTTGGCTATATGGAATAGTTAAAAGGAAAAAAAACGTGATATATGGTCAAGATATGGAGAAATTAATATTAGGAGGCAGTTAAGTAACTATTTAAACTACTAATTTATAATTCCGAAAACACCCCTCCAATTAAATTAAAAATAGAAGATAATAATTAATAATTAAAGTCAATTAGATAATCTGGGTCATTAAATCTTGAAAATAGAGGCTTGAGATTTAGTCTTATATCTTCTTTAGAAGGTGGTTCACATGTGATTACAACTCTCTCTCTCTCTATATATATATATATATATATATATACGGGAGCGTTATAGTATCAACCACCTCCCAGATAAGAAATAAGACCAAATCTGGATCATTGATTAATTAAATTAAAGGATCAGATTTAAAAAGAATTTTAAAAAAATTCGTTGCATATATAGACACAAAAACTTGCATATAAGAGTAATTCAGTCTTTAAGCCATAAATTAAATCTTCCCACAATTTTTATTTCGAAAATCAAGGAAGACAGTTGCTGCATTTAAAATTTAAAATTTAATCTAATTCGCTACATTATTAAGAGAAAAAAGTTGCATGATTAAGAGGAATAAGTTGCATTACGTGTGTTTTTTTTTATAAAAAAAATCAGAATATATATGCACGAATTTCACCCCTAATTTTGTGGGATTTGAGTTTTAAAATACTAAATTTCAAAATTAAATTATATTTGCTTCCTAATTTAATGGGATTGGTTCTGTTTTACCCACGATTTTTTAGCTTGAATTTAGGTGGTAAATTTGCAAATAACCATATTTTGTTACTTCCTAATTTTATGGGATATGATCACTAAATTTTCGAATTTCAAATTAATTTTAATGTTTTTTGGGATTTCAAACATTAAGCAATTTTAAAAGACCATAAATAAAATTCAACTTGTTTATCAATAAAAAATTGCATTTTTTATATTATTTTGTTGCAATAAATGATATAATTATTTGCAGTAATTAAATATCTAATGCACAAATCTATACAACTACACAAAAAAAGTAAATTCAAATTTTTAAAAACAAATTACTATAATTGCTATTATTATGAAAATCATGTGCATTATTACAGGCGTAATTAATGTATATTTTGTGATAGTAACAACTTTACTAAAGACAAGGAAAAAGACAGAAATATCATGCGACAAATACAAGCAGTACTCATAAAATATTTTAATAAATATGCTCTATTTATGCATGTTTACGCGCAGAATAACTGCACATTTTTTAATGAAATTATACACTAAATCCACGTGAATAAAAAAAAGCTTGCACAAAAATCACTGCGTCGCGGCCCCAAAATCACTGCGTTGCCGCTGTTCATGCTAGAAAAAAACACATTCTATTGCAGTAAATATGCTCTATTTATGCATGTTTACAACTGCACATTTTTTAATAAAATTATATACTAAAATCACATGAAAAAAAACACATTCGTGTTTGAATGATTTTGAGGTGCGAGAATTGGAAAGTGATCCCCTTTTCAATTCTGGCCGTGGATCTGCGCTGACGGCCAATGAAACCGTGGAAATGGAGGCCAGCATCATGGATGGGTGCAGGCGGCGTTGCGGGGCCGTCTCCGGAGTCACTACCGTCAAAAACCCTATCTCTCTGGCCCGCCTCGTCATGGACAAATCGCCACATTCCTATCTCGCTTTTTCTGGCACTGAAGAATTCGCCAAACACCAGGTACGTAGAGCTTCCCCTCCCGGACTCTCTCTACTCTCTCTCTCTTGTTAGTTTAGTGGTGGAAAACAAAAAAAATACGTAAAAAAAGGGACGCCAATTATAAAAA
This sequence comes from Plectranthus barbatus, assembly GCA_026898455.1. Taxonomy (NCBI): domain Eukaryota; kingdom Viridiplantae; phylum Streptophyta; class Magnoliopsida; order Lamiales; family Lamiaceae; genus Plectranthus; species Plectranthus barbatus. Next base: position 26,765 of record JAPKLW010003456.1, read on the forward strand.
AAAATGAAAAATAAGGAAGTAGTTATAGAATGAAAATATCATAAAATTACAATACCAAAAGTACCCTAAAATATTAATATAAAATATTTATAAATTAAAACAAATCAAATCCAGTATTAAATCATAGCCATTAATTTAAAAAATTGGATGGCTGATATGAAGTTCTCATCTCTCATCTGGGAGGTGGTTCACATATGATTAAAGTCTATATATATATATATATAGAGTAGTGATCATATGAGAATAGTTTTTAGTATGAGAAATGAGAATAAATCTCAGCCTTTGATTTTGTGATTTCAACGCTCATGATCTATTTCACTCCGTGTGCAGTTTTCCTATGTTATCCTGCAGTTTTGCAAAATTAAGGTTATTTTTGTAATTTTAGCATTTTATTTAAATTTGAAATAGTATCTCATCAGATTTTTTAATCCTTTCTTCGCGCGATTTGATTTCTTATTCCTTCTTCGTTCGATTTGATTTATATTTCTTCTGTCGATCATATTTTTTCTTTGTTTTCAGGGTTTTGCATTCGTGTTCGGTCTCGACTTTGTTAATTGTGAATGAATATAGTTTAAAAAAAAAAATTTATTCAGATCAACGTTCATTTTTACTATTATATTGTGCTTCTTTAGTGTTAACTTTGTGCATTTTGTATCTTACAGGTTCATTTATTCCAAAGTATGTTGATGAGATGAAGCATTTTAAGGGCAGAGTTTTTAGAACTGTTCATGTTGGTATTTAGTTTTATAGAGACTACACTCGTGTTGCTGCTTTGAAGAAGAAGATGTTTAATTTTTTTAATTAGTATTTATGTAAAATTGAAGTAAATCGGGCTAAAAATGAAGTAAACCGAGCTTAAAATGCAGGTTGCTGTTTGTGTTTGTGTATTTTTACAGTTTTAGCCTTATAGGTTAAACCTGCAGGATGTTGGGGCAAAAATGCCGCATTTTTTAATTTGCTGAGAATGAATCTTGTTCGTTAATTTGATGAGATGGACGCGCGAGATCTATTCATATTTCTCACCTGATCACTACCCTACATATATATATATATATATATATATATATAGAAAGTGAGAAAGATTTTTGATTGTGTTCATGAGGTTGATTGTATTCAGGTCGTTACTTGATTGCAACGTTGCTTGGTAGTGTTTCAGTTGTTGCTTGATTATTTTGTTGTTTGATTGTGTTTTAGTTGTTGCTTGTTTGAATATCAAACATTGATTTTTTTAGATCTAATAGACATGATTCATTCTTTTTTCTCACATGGATATTTTTTTTACACGATCTCTTTTCTGTATATATATATACAAAAAATATATGCATGAAATGAGGGAACTAAAATAACAAACAAATCTTTAGCTAAACTACTTAGAAGATTTATCTAAATGTTTCGCGATATCTTCAACACCCCCTGCAAGTTCAGTGTCTGATTGAAGGAGACACAAAGCGTGGTTAAAAAAATTCAAAAGATGGACGATACAAACTGTTCGTGAAGATATCCGGGACTTGAAATGATGTTGGACAAGACAGGGTGACGAGTCGACCCAACTGAACAAGGTTGCGGACAAAGTGCCAGTTTATGTAAATATTTTTGCTTGCTTATAAGAGACTGAATTTTGGGACAAAAATAACGCACTCTTGTTGTCACAAAGAAGAGTTGGCGGAGATGAAAGAGCTGAATGAAGTTCCCGTTGAAGATTTGTCACCCACATATGTTTCACCGCCTTATTTGCAAGGGCTCTATATACCAATTTGCAGCTAGAGCGAGAGGCAGTTGGCTGCTTCTTTGTATTCCATGAAACGAGATTGAGACCAAGATAAATTGAGTAACCATATGTTGACAAACCTAAATAATAATAAAAGTGAAATGCGTTTAGTATCTATACATCAAACCCAATCTGCATCAGAATACCCATGGAGTTCACAGGATTTAGCTTGAAAATTTAAACAAAACTCGAATGTTTATTTAACATACCGGAGTATGCATTTGATAGTCTTGAAGTGATCAGTGGTTGGACGTTGTTGGAACTGGCATACCATTTTAACCGAGTAAACGATGTCGAGACGTAGATAAGTTCGTTATTTCACTCACTTATCTATATTATTTTCCACTATTTTGTGTAGTTTTCTTGAGTTTATATATATATTTCATGCATGAGTTTATTATATGTGGTGTTACGCTTGTCATAGTGTGTTTTTGCAGGTTTTAGGCTTAAAATCACATGGAAACCGTACTGAAAGCAGTTGACGTGCAAAAGTAGCAGTGAGGGGTTCCTCCACACAAGGAATTCGGGCTAGTAGATCATGTCCATGGATAGAGCATTGAGTTAGCTGCACAACGCAACTGGAATTAGGTCAATCGGAGTTTGGGAGTGAAAGTTATGGCTAAAACCGTGAGACCGCACAAAAGGGGCGAGAAAGTGATGGCTCGGTTTCGACCGACATGGAGCTACTTCGATCGACGTGGACCATGTGCGTCAACCAACGCCATGCCATTTTGGTTGATGCACAGAGCTTGAGAGAGAAATTCAATTCAATTCGAATAATATAATATTTTTAACCCTAGACTTGATAGGATACACATCCACTCCTATTAATAGGCTAGTAAATTTGATTTTTATGCATACTTTACATCCTTTAGCATCATTCAACATTGAGCTTCTTTACTTTCTAGCGGTCGAGAGACAAACCCTTTATTTTCTTGAAAGTTATTTTCTATTCAATTAATAATATGTTTGCTTTTGGTTTTCTATCTACAATGAGTGGCTAGAAACCCTAGCGGGTTCTAGGGCAACGAATATAAATCTATGATGCATGTTTAATCGATTAACACTAATTGCTTGGTTTCAAATTCCAGTTTTAATTAGTAGGATTTAGAATTAATCAGATCGAAAGATAAAATTAATTATAGGTTTATAGTTTTTAATGGAAGGACTGAAATGAGAAAATTAATAACAGGAAAACGAGTTCGGATATAATTAGAATATCTGTCCTAGGGGAAGATAGTAATTGTAGGGTTAATCTGTGGATTTTTGAAAGGTTTATTAGTACTATGTTTTTTAGGCCGACAAAGCATATACATTCACATTCTAGTAACCTAGGCTATAATTTTTTGATCAAGAAACTATAGTATATTTTGATTTCCCACCAATGCAAGTTAATCAATTAATATGTGTTCTGATTGATAGTTCGCCCTAGAGTTTGTGTCCCTTAATTTTCTTTCCAATATCTTTAGATTCCCATTCTGTTTATTTATTTTACAAAATGAAAACCCTTGATTTCTGTTGACTGAAATAATAGATCTTAGGAATATGATTAGTAGATAGAATAATTTCGTTACACAATTCCTCTGGTTTCGACAACCTTAGGGTACTCTTATAAATTTATTTACCACTGTTCTACATTTAATATGTAGAATTTTACAGTGATCAAATTAGCATCGTTGTAGGGGAATCGTTAGATAGAGGATTTGAACAAATTGTATGTGGGATAGGGGTGGCAATTCGTGCATGTTGGGTCGTTATCGTGTCGACACGATAGTGACATGACCCATTAAGGTCCAACACGAACACGATCTATTAAGAATATACTCGACACGAACATGACACGACCCATTAAGCCTCAAACACGAACACAACACGGACACGACACGAACACGACATTGATCTGTTAAAAACCCGATCGGATAACACGATATTGACACGAACACGATACGTACACGATATTGACCTGTGAAAAGTGTTATATTGGGTTGATAAATGAAAAAATAGTAGTAATAATAATGATTAAAAAATTAAATTTATTATTTATTAATTTCTTAGTGGGTAACACGAACACGAACACGACACGAATATGACACAAAACATGATATGTTATCGGATAACACGAACACGACACGAAACACGATATGTTATCGGATAACACGAACATGACACGAAACACGATATGTTATCGGATAACACGAACACGACACGAACACAACACGAACACGACACGAAAATTTTGTGTTCTTATTGGGTTGACACGATAATGACACGAACCCATTAAGACTCAACACTAACCCATTATTATCGTGTGGGTTCGTGTCGTGTTATCGTGTCGTGTCGAAAATTGCCACCCCTAATGTGGGAGCTTCTATTGCTACGGTTGCACATGTGTAACCCAAAGCTCCTGCGGAGGTGAGCTATCTGAATAGAGAGGGATACCCCTACCAGCTCCAGCAAAGGAGTGGGGAATATCAATACCCGCTGAGAAACCACCGCGGTTTCTCCTACTCCCATCCTGAGGCAGTCGAGCTACCACCACCAAGGTTTGAAGTTCAACATGGAGAAGAGGTGGAGAAAAAGAAAAATAGCCTAGATGAGGTCTTGGCCAAATACATCAAGGCCTCTAACCACCGGGTTGGAAAACTGGAGTAAGAGGTGGCTGGACTGCATACTAAGGTCGATCGGATGGGAGAACACCTGTAGATGGTTGAAATGTAGGTCAGTCAAATCGCCAATACTATTGGCATGCACCACAAGCAAGGGCAGTTGCCCAGCACAACCAAGGTGAACCCAAGAGTTCAAAAACACTGCAAAGATGTCACACTGAGATCCGGAATGAGTTACAAAGGTCCCAAGAATGTTCGGGATGAGTATGAAGCTGAAGAGATGCAAAATCGCGCCACTAGAGGCTCGACTTTGATTGTTGAAAATCCCACGTCTATCTAAGTCGAGGAGGTTGGTGAAGAATCAAGAGACGAAGAAGACTCGACTTTGATTGATGCAGCTAGTATCGATCGACGCACGAAAAAGTCGATGTCAATTGAGGTGCCCCTGCATTGGTCGAGGTTAAGGCCTACGTCGGGTGAAATTCTGAAGATCCTGTCCCGCCTATGCCATTCCGTTAGAGGTTTGCGAAGCAAAAGGAAGACTCCAAGTTCGCCAGATTTGTGGAGAACTTGAGGAAGGTCAGCATAAATATTCTACTGATCAAGGCACTGAAGGAAATCTCAGGGTACGTGAAGTACCTCCAGAAACTGATGAGTGGAAAGTAGCAGTTAGTGGAAAACACAACTATGAAGATCCACGAGCAGTGCAGCCTGCTACTGCAAAAGAAGGTGCCCATCAAGAGAAGCGACCCTGGATGCTTCTATATCCTGGTGGAGATAGGAGGACATACCTTCGAGAGAGTATTGTGCGATACTAGGGCCGGTATCAATCTGATGTCATACTCTATTTACATGCGCCTCAACATCGGAAAGATGTGCTCATTCGAGTGGGCCATGTAATGTTCCCAGCAGATTTCGTGGTGCACGAAATGAAGGAGGATGAATACATGCCCATGATATAGGGGCATGAGTTTCTCGATACTAGTGTTGAGCTCATTGATTCTCGAGGTAGCGAAATTACACTCCGGGCCAACGAGGAAAAGATCACCTTCGTGATTGATAAAAGCAAGAGAAGGGCGGAGTGCAACCGGACCACCACCACTGAAGATGATGAGTCCGAAGAAGAGGAAGCCGCTGCTATAGAGTGGGAGCGCAAGAATGAAGGGGTGAAATTATCAACTAAGCCTTCTCAATTCGAGCTCACCACCATTGTCAAGGATCGGAAGGTATACATGTTGGATGCCAAAGGTCGGCGAGTCTGGACCCGACCCCCATGGTATTGATCTGAGGTATCGTCGAGCTACGACGTTAAATAGAGCACTTGTTGGGAGGTAACCCAACATTTTCAATAATTTTCATTTTTAATTTTTGTTTTCATTTTATTTATTTCGAATTTTGTCTGCACTAACTCTATTTTGCAGCATATAAAAAAATGAGGAGTTCTCAACTTCGATCGATGCGGCCTGGCATCGATCGAAGTCGAGATTAGTGATACGTGCGTAAAATGACCTATATTTTGATGTGTGTACATGCTTGTTTGTGGCTATTTTACTCCCGTATCATATGTTTTTGTCATATTTTTGTTGTGTTTTCGTGTTTTGTGTGTTTGGTGTGTGTAGGATAGGTTTTGGGCATAAACGAGCAATTTTGGTGGAGTTTTGGAAGAAAATCGCACGGTTTTGGAGTTTAGAGAGCTCGACCGGCCGAGCGGGTGCAGGACCGGCCGAGCAGGGCAATCAGAGGGCTCGACCGGCCGAGCGGGTGCAGGACCGACCGAGCGAAGTCTCAGAAAAGTGTTCAGAAGGCTCGACCGGTCGAGCATGTGCAGGACTGGCCGAGCCAGACCGGCAGAGACCAGGCTCGATCGAGCAGAGGCAGGATCGGCCGAGCCTGGATAGTTTTTCAGTTTGTTGCAGTTTCCAGCTTCGACCAGGCGAGCCATACTTCGACCGGGCGATCCGAGGGCCTGATTGCTTGCCTATAAAAGGGGAAAAAACAGTTATTTGAAGAACTTTTTGTCATTTTTCACATACGTTAGCTAGATTTTTCCCAAGATTCCATTTTTCCATTCCAATTCATCAAAATCCTAGAGCATCTAGGAGAGTAATGCATCTATACTTGGAAGAGATTGAAGATTAAAGACGGTGGATCAAGACAACCAAATCCAATTTGGGGAAGATTCTTATTTCTACTTTCAAATTGTAATGACGTTCATTGAATTCAATCTTGTATTTGTACAATTGAAAGGTATGAAGTTCTAATTCTCCTTGGATGTTGAGATTGGATGAGGATGCATGAGATTTAGGTTTGATTATCATTTGTTTACCTTCCTCTTTGTGATTGAAGCATACTAGAGCTTGTTCTTATTCATCTAGATGTAGGTAATAGCCAATTTAGATGATAGTTGACACAAATATTGCAGCCAACACGCGGATAGGCGTGTCGTGATTAGTATGTCTTCTTGTGTTCCTTGATCCAATCCCTGTGCGGAGATAGGGCATAGGGCAATGATTTACGTGCTATTAGGAGTGGTCTAGAGTCCGATAACGTGACTGTTTGAGGACTATAGTATCATCTACGGTTGGTTCACCGTGACTGGGGATTGACTAGTGTAGGGTAAGAGTTCATCCAATTAGGAATTAAACCGTGTTTACATCGATGATTTACCTAAGTTGATTGCATCCAAGTTCATCTTGACATCCTATCTTCCTAATTTGTGAATTTGTTGTTTTGGTTTACCAAATTGTGCAAGGATTTAATTGAGTGAATGTTGATTGAATGTTTGATTCATGATAGTAATAGGATGTTAGCAAAGGTTTACATTGTTTGTCTAGGTGATTAGATAACTACTCAAAGATTAATCTTGCCTAGCTATAAGAACTTTACCGTAGTATCCCGGTACTCTAGTAGGCGAAACGGAGAAGATCCTGGATTTGATATTTTATTCTTGTGTGGTTGAGAGTTTATTGCGATTGAACTTTTACCGCATCAAGTTTTGGCGCCGTTGCCGGGGACTTCATCAAATAGGTTGCTAGATATTGGGGGAAAAGTGAAGCTTGTAGGCTAGGTGTTTGTTATATTGCTTGTGTGAATAGTTTTGCTTGTAATTTGTTGTTTGATAGTTGAATTTGGTTTGTTTGATCTAGTTGTTTTGTTTAGTAATTGGAATCTTTTGTGGAGTGTAGGTTGTATATGATCACGAGGTCCAAGGCTCGTGAGCTCTTGGAGAGAAAATCACAACAAAGAAGAGAAAGTATTGAGATTGATTTGGAAATGGCCAATCCGGGGGAAGATACAATGAGGATTGGAGAGTTAGAAAGACAAATTGAGATGATGAAGGCGTTGCTTAATGAAAGGAATGGTCCTCGTAGGCCACTTCAAAATCTCTTCCGACCTCAAGGAGAGCAAGTGACCGGTGGTTTCCGACTTGGAGTCAATGCCACGCAGTTCGAAATTAAGCCACAATTGGTACAGATGATACAAAATAATCAGTTTGGGGGGCATGCGACCGAAGATCCGAACGTGCACATTTCAAGATTTTTGGAAATCACGGATACCATTAAAATCAATCAGGTGCCCCAAGACTTGATTCGGCTGCGGTTGTTTTCATTTTCATTGAGGGATTCGGCTAGGCATTGGTTTGAGGGTCTAGACAAGACAAATATAGCTACATGCATGGGAAGACTTAAGGGAGAAATTCCTTTTCATGTTTTTTCCACCGAGCTTAACTTTGAAAAGAAGGGCAGAAATAATCTTGTTTGGGCAAAGGTACGAGGAACCCATCTATGAAGCTTGGGATCGGTTCCGAGAACTTTTACGTAAGTGTCCTCAGCATGATTTTTCTAAGAGTCAACAGATTTGCCAATTCTATGGTGGATTGGATTATGAGACGAAAATGTTGATGGATGCATCGTCAGGAGGAGTGTTTCTAGAATTAGAAGAGAATGACGCTTGGAATTTGATTGAGCGGATAGCTAATAATAGTAGTCAATGGCCAAGAAAAAGGTTGGAACCCAAGGCAATGAAAATCGTGAGAGATGCAAGTGAGATAGAAATGCTGCGAGATCAAATGGCTTCAATGCAAGAAAAAATGGAGAAATTGATAAGTGAATTTGAGAGAAAAGACGACAGAAAGGGAAGAGATGTCAACACTTTGGAAAATCATTTGGAGAGAAATCAAGAAATTGGGTATGAGCCATGTAGCAGAGATTATTGATTTGATCCATGGAATGAGGAAAGGGTGTCATCGCCATTGTGGTGGAGTAATTCGAATCAATTATACTTGGAAAAAGAAGAGAAGATACAGGAATTTGAGGAGGACCGTGAGTGGAAGTGCGAAAGGAATGAGGAACTTTTGGAAGAAATTAAGTCACAAGTAGCATGTATAGTGCATCGTATAAACCAAGAAGAGGAAGATCCTTTTGAAGGCACCTGTGGAGCTATAACAACTACAAGTGGGTTTTCTTATGACGAACCAAAGCAAGGGGAAACAGAAGATGAAAAGGAAAAGACCGTAGAAGGTAATAGAAAGAAGGTTACATTTAAGGAGGAGGAAGAAATCATACCAAAGGGAGTCAAAGAACAAGAAGTCACAATAAAAAAACCAGCGGCGAAAGATGAAATTCCTCCTATGCCTTATCCTCAACGGTTTGCAAAGAGTAGGAAGAACAAGAAATTTGATCGATTTCTGGAGCACATGAGCATGATTCAAATAAATCTTCCTCTCTTAGAAGTATTACAAGAAATGCCGGGATACATTAAGATGTTGAAAGAGATGTTCACTCAAAAGAGTAAGTATGGAATTGGTGAATATGAGACGGTGAATTTATTTGAAGAATGTAGTGCTGTTATCCAAAGGAAGATGCCTTTTAAAAGGCAAGATCCGGGTAGTTTCACTATTTCATGTGTAATTGGTGGAATTGAAGTAACTAAGGCTTTGTGTGATTCGGGTGCAAGCATCAACTTAATGCCGCTATCTTTGTTCAAGAAATTGGAAATAGGGGAAATCAAGTCAACCACCATGACACTTTAGATGGCGGACCGATCTTTGTCGTACCCTAAAGGAGTTGTGGAAGATGTTTTAGTCAAAGTGCGAGATTTTATTTTTCCAGCGGACTTTGTGGTACTTGATATGGAAGAAGATGGTGAGGTTCCTCTTCTTTTGGGAAGACCATTTTTGTCTACCGGATGAGCATTGTTTGACATGAAAAATGGTCAATTAACCTTTCAATTTGATGGAAGGAAGATCACTTTCTCTTTCCCGGATGCCATGAAGAGAAGTGACGAGGATGAGAATGAGGAGAAATGCAAAATGATAGAAGTTGTCCAAGGCCAAAGTTTTGAAGAAGGAGATGGAAGAGAACGAAGACCTATTAATCAAATATGTTGTTGTCATTACAGCTTTCCCCCAAATAGACTTATTTAGACCACTAATTGTCATCATGCACCTAACCCTTTCAAGTAAAGTTCTATTCATTCTTTCAGCAATCCCGTTTTGCTGGGGGTTATAAGGCACGATTTTATGTCTTTTAATTCCATAATTGGAACACAAAGTATCCATAGAGTAATTACAAAATTCGAGCCCATTATCAGTTCTTAAGCCTTTATCTTCCTACCAGTTTGGTTTTCAATCAGAGTTTTACACTTTTTAAAACACACAAAGACATCAGATTTATATTCCATGAGAAATACCGAAACTTTCCTGGGAAAAATCATCAATTATTGATAGAAAATACCTCTTCCCCCTATGTGTATGTTCACTAGAAGGTCCCCACACATCAACATGCAAGTACTCTAGTATAGAAGAGCTCTTAGGCACATTGGGATGCACAGAAGAAGGGAATGTTACTCTATTTTGTTTTCCTAAAATGCAGAATTCACAGAATGGCACTTTAGACACATTATCTCTACCAAACAGAACCTCTTTCTTCAAAATATCAAGGCCTTTATTGCTCATGTGTCCTAATCTCTTATGCCACAAAACAGTTTTATCTTCATGCACATTAATAACAACATTGACACTACGCACAGGTTCACCACAACATATATACAGATTATTTCTTTTAACAGCTTTGAAAATCACCATAGAACCTTGCATAATTTTCATCACACCCTTCCCCCATCTTCCCTCTAGCCCCTCATTCTCTAATGCGGCACAAAATAACAGATTATAACACAAATCAGACACGTATCTTACATTTTTCAAAGTAAATAGGCAACCAGATTAAAATTTTAGTTTAATGTCACTTATACCTATTACTTTACATTTCTTTTCATTAGCTAGAGAAATGTAGCCTTTTTCAACATGTTTGGTTCACCACAACATATATACAGATTATTTCTTTTAACAGCATTGAAAATCACCATAGAACCTTGCATAATTTTCATCACACCCATCCCCCATCTTCCCTCTAGCCCCTCATTCTCTAATGCGGCACAAGATAACGGATTATAACCCAAATCAGGCACGTATCTTACATTTTTCAAAGTAAATAGGCAATCAGATTCAAATTTTAGTTTAATGTCACCTATACCTATTACTTTACATTTCTTTTCATTAGCTAGATAAATGTAGCCATTTTCAACATGTTTCATGCTTGTGTACAAGTGCTTGTGTGGTGAAATATGAAAGGTGTAGCCACTGTCAATAAGCCAATCATATTCACTCAAATCATTAACACATGCATTAGAAGACAAAAAAGGAGAAGAACATTCAGAGTCAATGACCATGTAAACATCACCAATATTATCCCAGGGAGCAGCATTAGCATTATCATCTTGAGATTCATTTCTTTTTCTTTTTGGTTTAGTACATTGTTTTATATAATGTCTGGTTTCCCCACAATTGTAACACCTTCTTCCCCTAGTCCTAGACTTGGACCTATTTCTCCTCTCATTTTGGACTCTTTTCCCATCCTCAACAGAGTTTGTTCATTTTTCCTATTAGATTTATCATATCAATTCTTAGACCTCCCTCTAACATGAAGAATTTCATTATTCCCTTTGTTTCTACCCCTGCCATGTTTTAGATCCTGTATGTGAAGTGCGAATAAGTAAGTTTGACATTCACATGTTGATGTTAATCTTATCCTTACTGTCTAACTTTGACATTCACATGTCAAAACTTATATGTTTAAATTTGATCCTTCAATATCAAAGTTCTGAATCTATTTGTTGCAACTAATTCCTATTTTATAGGAAACTTATATTTATCTGTTTAATGACGTTTTTACAGGTGCTATTTATTAGGTTTCGGATATATTATGTTTATTAATTATATACTTTATATTATTATTCTAGGTTGTTATTCTAGTTCATAAATAATAGGGAGCACCTCTACATCTTTATCTAACCCCCACGTGATTTAGTGGGAGTTCATTTTTGTTGTATGAACAAGTAAAGACGTGGAAGAAGACACGATCCTCTGAAAAGTAGTGGAAAGCTTGTAGGTGTGCTCCAAGACAAATAAATAGAAGACGAAGAAGACTAGAGACGTGTGGATCAGAGGTTAGACACATATACATACAAGTTCTCTAGGCTGAATCATTTTCTCCAATCATTCACCAAGTACACAAAGAATACAATCGAATTGTGGAATCCATCTCGGGAGAGTGAATCCTACGGTGGAGGAGTAATTGGGTTGTATCGTGTAGTTTTGTGTGTGATTACTTTTGTAGGTATTTTACTGAGGAGTGAACTTAGGAAAATTTCAATCTTGTTTAGTATTTTGTTCTTCACTTGTAAAAACCTTGTTTTGATAAGTGAAAACTATTTATCGTGTGGCTCTCGAGGGTTTATGATTGATAAACCTTCGGAAAATTAATTAAGTTGTGTCAAACTCTTTTGATTTTTCATGTGTTTAAAACTTTGACTTTTAAGTGTCAAACCTTTGTTTTACTGTATCTTTGACATCGTTGTGTGAAACTCGGGCACTAAATTTTATCAATTGGCGTCACGAGCCTCTATTTGACGGACTAAGTAGTTTCTTTCTTGAGAGCAGTTTTTTACAATGGACATGTCGAGTGTGCCAGCTTGTCCTCCCGTGTTGGATTGCAATGGGACCAACTACAACATGTGGAAAACCCGTATGCGAATTTACATCAAAGTTGTTGATGAGAGAGCTTGGGCTGCGTTGCTGGAAGGATGGACACCTCCGAAGGAAGAAATTCCAGATCCTGAAGATGCAACAAAGACTGTCACGATTCCAAAAGAAGAAGGAAAATGGTCGAATGAGGAACGTATGTTGTCAAACTGCAATGCTAAAGCCCTTAATGCAATTTTTATGTTTGTTGATATTGGCTATGCTAGATTAATTTCAAGTTTCTTGGAAGCAAAAGAAGCCTGGTTTATTCTTCAAGCCAAATGCGAAGGATCAGCTAGTGTGCGAAAGACCAAAATGAGACTTCTCACTACAAAATTTGAGAATCTTCATATGGTCGAGGACGAAACCATCACCGAATACTTTGAAAAGATGGTGACCATGGAATATGAAGCTCTTGCACTTTTAGAACCAATTAGCAAAGAAAGACTTGTTAGCAAGATGCCTAGGTCTCTACCTGAAAGATTTAATTTCAAAATTTTTGCCATTGAAGAGGCCAAAGATTTGGAAAAGCTAGAGATTGGTGAATCGGTAAGCATTCTTACCACATTTGAAATGAATTTGAATGAACAAAAATAAGTTTACAGGGGCAAAAGTATTGCACTTCATGCTAGAAAAGAACCAGTTGAAAGTGTGTCAAATCCATCAAAGTTTGACCTCGAGGGGTCAGACGATGAATTGCTAGATGAGGAACATCTGAATCTGGTGCGGCTGACGAAAAAGTTCAACAAATTCATAAGATCCATGAAGAAAGGAAAAGGTGAATATAGCTCAAGGAGGTTCAATACTACAACCTCCGTGCCTTCAAGTGCCTCAAGTAACTCAACCACATCCTCGCGTAAGAGTGATAAATACGCCAAAAATGGTATTAATCCTTTTTCAGAAAGTTATACTTTTGATAATGTCAAGTGTCATGGATGTTTTGGAATGGGTCATTTTGCTAATCAATGTCCGATTGTTCTAAGAATAAATAAGCTGAACTTTAACACCACCCTCAGTGATGACTCTGACACTGATGAGGATGAGGATGAGAAGGTTGTGTTATATGTTAGGATTGAGGAACTCAATGAAGATGACCAGATGGAGGTGGAGTGCACTGAAGAGTCTGAAAGCAAGGAATATGCAAATGATCTCACTATCATACCATGTGGTGACACCAACAACTTGTATAATGCATCTAACTCTGAAGTGTCAATGTCTGAGTGTGTTTCAGGTCAAAGAAATGAGGAAGAAGGTATCTTTGTCACTTCTCCAAACGAGATGGAGAAAGTCAGTGATCCCTTCAACATTGTGGATAGAAGAAGTGAGGAACAAAGTCACGAAATTTAAAGGCTTAGAGAAGAGAATCAGTCCTTAAGGAGACAACTTATGAGGTTGGAAGTTCTTCTCACTCGGAGGGACAAAGATGTCAGTCATCTCAAGGATAAGATGAAGGTGGCTGATTCTATCTTTGAAAAAATTAATAATGAACGAGACACTCTTGATGAGATCCTTGCCACTAAGACATCTAATGGAAGTGGACTTGGGTATGAAGATCAAACGACTCCCAGTTCTAATCATTTTGATCCTCAAAACATGATCAAATTCATAAAGGGGGAGTCTGACACCAGAGTGTCAAATGAGAAGGAAAAGTCAAAGAAGTATATTTGTCATTACTATAACAAGGCAGGTCACATCAAGCCTTTCTGCAGAAAAAGAATTGCAGATGAAAATTAGAGAACATGTTCAAATTGTTTTGTTGTGTAAACTTCGTTAAAGACTAACATTGTAGGTAAATGGTACTTTGACAGTGGCTGCTCCACACATATGACAGGTGATCAATCATGTCTGTCAAACTACTCAGAAATCTGCGGTGGTTCTGTCACATATGGAGAATGAGCTAAAGGAAGAATTACAGGCAAAGGAATCTTGAACGTGCCAGATTTCCCAAACCTTCAACATGTGTTGTATGTGGAAGGTCTCACAGCCAATTTGATCAGCATAAGTCAGCTATGCGATGATGGGATGGTTGTCAAGTTCGACAAGGACGTTTGTGAGGTATACGATAAAACTAAAAGGTGTGTTATGTTTGGCAGTCGATCCTCAGACAAATGCTATCAATCTTAACAAGAAGGAAGATGTCTGGTGTCAAAACCTGATGAAGCTTAACTG
>JAPKLW010003457.1:0-41333 GCA_026898455.1 Plectranthus barbatus
ACTAAAAACCTGCATGATTCATCAAACACGACATTCCAAGTACAAAATCCAATTCATGCACGAAAATGATACAAAAAACGATCTCAACACTACACAAACAGTCAAAGAACAATAAGATAAGTTGGTGAAAATCCTAACTTATCAACTCCCCCAAACTTAAACCATTGATCGTCCTCGATCAATTCACAGAAAAGAATTCCAATCAAATGCAGATACAAGTGTGCAATGCCTCACAAGCCTCTTTTGCAATCTAAGTTTCACTTATTCACATAAGTCATGCAATCCAAACAAATTCTTATTGGTAAACTATTGAGGAGAAACCTCACCGGGCAGTGTTTGCACTCATCGCTCAATCAAGCAAAACGATTTTGAAATTCACACAATCAAAGTTTTAGTTTATTTCACCATAGGTTTGACAAATTTCTCATCTCTCCACCGCTTGGTAGTGTGGCTTTTCAGGGAATCAGAAAGGTTTTCATTTGGTTGTAATGTGGCTCACCTAAAAGGTAGGATATTTTTGGCTAAGTGACTCAAAATATTTCAATCAAACCCCAAAGACCCAATCATATCATAACCACATCATTTTTCTATTTCCACACACAATCTTTTTTTTTTTCATCATTCTCGGGGTTCCTAAGAACTTGCTCTCAGCTATTTATGAACAACATAAGTAAGCTTCCCTCATTTTCTTTCTTTTTCACCAATGTTCATTTTTCTAACTGTACCCATGGAAACCCCTCAAAACAAAATTCTTTCTTTTCTCTTTTTTTTTTTTGATTTTTTTTTTCGCACATGGCCTCACATCACATTCCCACAATTCACACCATTCAATAAATCACAATCATCTTATTCATCAACCCTTCTAATCAAAGAAAAGATTCATTCAAGGCTCAAAGGGGCTACAAGTGAAGATTTAAGGTTAGTGTATGGGAAATGGGCTACGAAAGAACATGCCTAAAATCATTTTCACCCTATTACCACACTTAATGCAACCTCAAGAGAGAAATTTGTCAAATTCTAGGAAATAAATCTAAAAACTTTGTCACTCATCAAACGGAAAAATTGGCACAAATTCCTCACAAGGTAGAAATTTTCGTTGCTCCTCAATAATTATCCAATTTCGAACAGTTATTATGCAAAGATTTAAGTTTTAAAGATCAACATATCAAACAAAACAGCTCCTATCATTGGCTACTTTATCACATAGATTCTCATTCTTAATCCGTAAATATCTCGATTATCAATCAATAATTCTAGTTCAAGTAAAGACAAGTAATCAGTCATAACACCAATCATGATCAAAAAGTTCCGACTGTCCTATGTTCAAAAGCTCCTAAACAATGCTCATACTATTCACTTAGAACAAGTACCACAAATCAAGAGTTCAAAAATACTAATTTTAAGTAAAAAGCCTTGCAGAGAGCAATTGTTCACACTGAAGCAAAAGAACAAGGATGGTGATGGTTCAGAAAAAACAAAAAAATCGAAAACAAAAACAGAAAAAACAACGAAACAACGAAAATAAAAAAATAGGAAAATGAAAACAAACAAACGTTTCCCTTTTCCTATCCTCATCCCCCCAAACTTGTTTCACTCGAAGGAGTGGAAAAGTTTTAAAGTTAGATAAGGAAAAAGGAAACGATACCTCATTCCTCCTTCGGAGGATCCTCCATCTCGACATCGAGAGATGGCCACACGGGCAGTCGCCGTCAGCGGTCTTGTCGCTCTCTTTGTCGGCATAGGTAGACGGACTCAGGCTGCGTGTTCAGGAGGAGTCGCTGCATCTGAACGTCGAGGTTGTTCAACCTCGTGTTCACACTGTGTCGAAAATTTGCCTGCCGTGCATGCTCTGCTGTATGCAAATCAGCCTGCTGCTGCATAAACTGGTAGATCGTCGCCAGATCCACCCCGAAAGATGAAGACTCTCCCGAGAAGTGGTGTAGCGGCTGTCTGCCGGTCCGGTCAGGGCTGTGCTCTCCTCCTTCGTCATCCTGAGGTTCCTCCTCCTCGGGCATTTCTGGGGGCGTCTGCGGCGGTCGCTGGTCTGGCCGGGTCAGTGGTCGTTGTCGAAGTCTGGAGGTACCTGGGCCTCCTTGTGCTCCGACCATCAGCCTCAAGTGGGCGGGTGTGCTCATCAACCAATTATCACGGAAGTGATAATCGGTGACGTGAGTGAGGTCCCGCTGTGGGAGTGGAAATCTGTCCCCATTGGACATCCGCAAAGACCAACCTGACGCCCGTGGTGAAAGCATCAACATCTTCACCAAAGTCCCAGTGCCAAGTCCTCGGTTGTCGTCCTCAAGCGACTC
Organism: Plectranthus barbatus; assembly: GCA_026898455.1. NCBI lineage: Eukaryota > Viridiplantae > Streptophyta > Magnoliopsida > Lamiales > Lamiaceae > Plectranthus > Plectranthus barbatus. Next base: position 2,310 of record JAPKLW010003457.1, read on the forward strand.
GATTTGTGTCAAATCGATCCCCACATGCTCAGCAATCGGGGTGATCAATCCCCCGCTCCAAATGTTGCTTTTGGTGGCCTTGATCTGATGCCGCCATTGGTCCATGACTAACGCCGCGAAGCTAAACTGCTCCCCTGTCAACATGCAATTGAGGGCAAAAAGTTCCCCCACTCGCACTTTCCCGCTCTCATGTCTGCCGGTGATCGACACCCCCATGCATCTCTGAAGATATCTGAAAACTGGGTTGTCGATGGAGGACGCTTTCAAGGTCCCCGAGTCAAACTCCCGCAGGTCTTCTTTGGCATCAGATGCAATCTGGGACCAGAAACGGGCAATGTCGAAGTGTGGGGGAAGAAAACCGACCCCCCAACGTGGACTCCCCAATTTCTTCAAGCTCGTCCCTTGGAATTTCGTAGTACTGGTTCAGAAGCTGGAAGCCAATTGTGGTCGGCTCTGATTCCGGCTGAACCTCGAAGATGCGGAGTGAAGCAAAATACTCCAGGACGAGCGACGGGTATGTCGGCCAGCGGGCTGTCATCCAAGCATTCCTATCAATTCTCTGCAAGAGAGTCTCTACATCTGCTCGGATTCCCAGCATTTTCATTTTCTCCGGGCATGGGTAAAGTGTCTGCCGGATAGTGAACTCATCTCCTGCGAATTTTCTGTATCGCCTCTCATGAGCTTGTTTGGCGAATGTGGGTCGAAAATCCATGGTCAAACTGCAAGGGTAATGGAAAAATTTGTCAAAGTTCATCACAATTCTTCACAAAATTTCCAATGTAAGTACATCCAATTATGCGAACATCCACAGAAACAAATTTACCCATGCAAAATTGATTCGACATTCATGCAATTCAAACTCTATCCTAGCATATTACCTCCATGTTTGACAAAATTTGGCCCAGAAATAACAAAACTAGAATAACACCCCCAACTAGAATCATCCCCCAAACTATCGTACGTAGAAATCAATGAAATTCAAGCATCAAACCAATCACAAGTAAGTATATCGACAAAAACAACTAACCATATCGAATAATCACAAAGAATAGCAACAAAATCGACAAAATTGCAAAAATGAAAACAAGGGCTCCAAATTCAATTTTTATCAAAAATCATGCTCAAATCCTTCAAAACATGTGAAATAATCGAAGAGGAGAGTGTTAGGATACATACCTTGGTTGGTTTTGACGAATTTGGAGAGAAAAAATTCGAAATGGGTGTTTGGGAGAGTGAGAGCGGCATGCGTCGTGTGTTTGTGAGGAAAAAATGAGGGAAAGTGGGTTTTAAACCCGTCTCTGTCCAACTCAACAATGTTTGCATCGATCAACGAGGCATCTTCATTGATCGACAAAAGCAAAACATTCTCGTCGATCGACGAGCACCTTCGTCGATCGACGAGGCCAAATTTCCTCATCGATCGATGCCAAGGAACCTCGATCGATGTGGTCGACAGATGACTGGACCCGAAACAATTCGAAAAAGAAAAACAAAACTCAACTGACTCGACTTGACTGAATTGAAAAATACTGAAATAAATAAAGTAGGAAACTGTTGGGTTAGCTCCCAACCAGTGCTTGGTTTATTGTCGCTAGCTCGACAATACTTGAGTTTTTAAGGGCGGTTCAAGTAATACTTCTCCACTGCTCCGATCTGAAGAGGGGTGAAGTATGGTTTCATGTTTTGCCCGTTCACTTTGAAATTCTTTCCGTCTTGGCCAGCTAATTCAACTACACCGTTCATGAATTGGCAAAACACGGTGTATGGTCCAGCCCACTTTGATTGCAGCTTTCCAGGCATGAATCGAAGACGGCATTTGAAGAGGAGAACCTTGTCACCTGAATGGAAAACATGTGAGCGGATCTTTTTGTTGTGGAACCTCTTTGCTCGATTCTTATAAATGAGGTTGTTCTCATAGGCTTCGTCCCGAAAGTCTTCTAATTCGTTCAGTGCCATAGCACGTTCTTCTGCAGCTGTCCTCCAATCCAAATTCAATTCATTCACTGCCCTCCAAGCTTTGTGCTCCATCTCGACGGGAAGATGACATGACTTTCCGAAAATCAGCTGATATGGAGATGTCCCAATTGGTGTTTTATAGGCGGTGCGGTATGCCCAAAGGGCATCATCGAGAACTGCCGCCCAATCCTTTCTTTGCTTTACCATCTTCTCCAAAATCTGCTTGATTTCTCTGTTGGATAGTTTCGTCAGCCCGTTCCCTTGAGGGTGATATGGGGTAGTAACGCGGTGCTTTACTCTGTACCTAGCAAGAAGAGAAGAAAGCCATTTGTTACAAAAATGTGATCCCCATCACTTACCCGGGCTCTTGGTGTTCTGAATCTTGTGATGAGCTTTTGCAAGAACTTGATGACGACTTTGTGATCGTTGGTGGCTGTCGAAATGGCTTCGACCCAACGTGACACGTAGTCCACCGCCAATAGAATGTATGTGAATCCTTGCGATGGCGGAAAGGGTCCCATGAAGTCGATCCCCCAGACATCAAATATTTCAACTTCAATCACCGGAGTCTGTGGCATCTCATTCCTCCGTGAGATGTTGCCGGTCCTCTGGCAGCGATCACAGCCCGTTATCCATCCGCGACAGACTTCATAGATGGAAGGCCAATAGAACCCGCTTGCAAGAATTTTGAAGGCAGTCCGGTTGGCTGAATGGTGGCCTCCGGTAGGAGATGAGTGGCAGGCTTCGAAGATTTTGTGCCACTCAGACTGGGGCACACAGCGGCGAATGACGCCATCAACACATCTATGCCAAAGGTATGGATCCTCCCAATAGTAGAATCTGACGTCGTGCAGAAACTTCTTCTTTGCATATGGAGAGGTGTCCGGAGGAAGTATGCCGCCGACCAGATAATTAGCGAAATCTGCGTACCACGGGGTTTTGGATTCATACATCTCTTTCATGTCCCTCAAGGCATAGACTTGTTCATCAGGGAATGTCTCTCGGATTGTCAAGTGATGATCATCTCCTTTGGCCGGTGGGTCAAGCCTTGACAAGTGGTCGGCGATGACGTTCTCACTTCCTTTTCTGTCCTTGATCTCCAAGTCGAACTCTTGCAACATCAGTATCCATTGGATCAGTCTGGGCTTGGCATCTTGTTTTGCAAACAGGTACCTGATTGCTGCATGGTCGATGTAGACAATTGTTTTTGAGCCTATCAGATAAGGCCTGAATTTGTCGAAGGCATACACGACCGCGAGCATCTCTTTTTCCATTGTGGTGTAGTTGCATTGGGCCGGATTCATGCTCTTGCTGGCGTATTGAATCACATGGAAGAGTCTTCCTTTCAGTTGGCCTAGAACTGCTCCAACAGCGTAGTCCCTGGCGTCGCACATCAGTGTGAAAGGCTCTTCCCAATCTGGTGCGGTGAGGACTGGTGCAGTTACCAGTGCTTCTTTCAACTTCTCAAATGCTTTCAGACATTCTTCATCAAAAATGAAGGACACATTTGTTTGTGGTGGCATCTTCGGACGGCTTTGACATTTGTTGGTGGTGGCATCTTCTCAATGGCTATCACCTTGGCTCGATCCACTTCCAATCCTTTGGCTGACACTCGATGTCCCAACACGATTCCTTCCCGAACCATGAAATGGCATTTCTCCTAATTGAGGCACAGGTTTGTCTCGGTGCATCTCTCAAGTACAGTAGCCAAATTCTGCAGACAGACATCGAATGAGCTACCAAAAACCGAGAAATCATCCATAAATACCTCCATGATGTCCTCGATCAAGTCGTGGAAGATTGTCGTCATGCATCTCTGGAAGGTGGCTGGTGCATTGCATAGTCCAAAGGGCATCCATGGGTAGGCGAATACTCCGTATGGACAGGTGAATGACGTCTTGTGTTGATCTTCAGGAGCCATAGCTATCTGATTGTACCCTGAGTAACCATCAAGAAAGCAGTAAAAAGGATAACCAGATAATCTATCTAGCATTTGATCAATGAATGGGAGAGGAAAATGATCCTTGCACGTGGCGGTGTTCAAAGCCCGGTAGTCAATGCAGACTCGCCATCCCGTGATTGGTCTTTGCGCCACTTCTTCCCCATCATCATTCTTTACAATTTGCATCCCTCCTTTCTTGGCTACTACTTGTGTAGGGCTTACCCACTTGCTGTCGGAAATTGGGTAGATCATGCCATGGTCAAGGAGTTCGAGAACTTCCTTCTTTACCGCCTCTTGGTTTGGCATCCTCTTCAAGGATGATCTTGTGCATGCACAGCGAAGGGCTAATCCCTTTGATGTCAACCAAAGTCCATCCAATGGCGGACTTGTATGTCCGTAGAACTCGCAGCAGTTTGTCTAGCTCTCACTGTGAAAGATAAGCAGAAACGATAACAGGGTAAGTGCTATCTGACCCAAGGAATGCGTACCTGAGGTGTGTTGGGAGTGTCTTGAGCTCCAGAAGTGGCGGCTCTGAGTTGGAAATCGGCTTCTCCAGGTTGCCGTCGATCGATGTAGCAGCTTCGTTGGTCGATGAGGATGATGTTGCAGCGTTGATCGACGAGGCAGTGTAGTCAATCGACGAGAATTGGCTGTAGTGGCTGGGCAGTGGTTCTCTTTTAAGTTCTTTCTCACGAGTGACCTCCTCGAACACATCCAGCTCCATGACCAGATTCAGGATCCCCTCAGTTGCTTCGTCCAGATTTGTGGACGAGGAAAGGGAGTGTTGCAAGCAGTTTTCCAGGAGATCCGGCTCATTTTTGAGACAAGTGAAGGGGTAAGACATTACCGGGCTGAAGCAGTTGATCATGTGGCATTCTTCTGCATAACTTCCATCGTTGTGCTTCTGCATTGCCTTGTAGATCGAGAATGTGACGGACTCATTGTTCACTTGGAACGTCAGCTTGCTGTCGCGGATGTCGATCAATGCCCCTCCGGTCTTCAGGAATGGTCTTCTGAGGATCAGAGGAATGTTACGATCCTCTTCCATGTTGAGCACCAAAAAGTCAGCGGGAATTATGAAGTCCTTTACCTTCACCAACACATCTTCAACGATGCCCTTCGGATAGGTGACTGATCGATCGGCCATCTGCAGTGAGATTGTCGTGGGCTTGATGCTTCCGATCTTCAACCGTCTGAAAATTGATAGCGGCATCAAGTTGATCGAAGCCCCTAAATCACAGAGAACCTTCCCGAAGGTCTCACCTCCGATGACACAAGAGATTGTGAAGGAACCCGGGTCTTCCCTTTTGATCGGCATCTTCTTTTGGATGATGGCGTTGCACTCTTCGAACAGGTTGACCGTCTCGTGCTCCAAGAACGGTCTTTTCTGAGAAACCATGTCTTTCAAGAACTTGATGTACCCGGGCATTTCTTGAAGAGCTTCTACCAATGGGATGTTGATATGCACCTTCTTCATTGTCTCCAGAAATCGTGCATACCTTTCGTTCATCTTGGTTTTGGCAAGCCGCTGCGGAAAGGGCAGAGGCGGCTTGTACATTGGCAGAGCAGGGGCGGCCGTCGATCGATGAGCATTAGCCTCGGTCGACGGATGTTTTGGTGCTTCTTCGATCGACGGAGATGCTTTGTCGGTCGACGGAGCTTCTCCTGTGATGACTTCTCCTTCTTCCTCGGCTTCTCCTTCATCTTGGGTGTCTGTCCCTGCTTTCTTGGGCCCTTCGTAGGTTTTGCCCCCTCTCAGAGTTATAGCGTTCACCTGGTTTCTCTGATTCTGATTCTTTGGGTTGACCTGAGTGTTGCTTGGCAGTTGTCCCGGCTTGTGTTTGGTTCCTAGGGCATCGGCGATCTGGCTGACTTGATTTTCAATGATCTGCACGTGCTTTTGAACCTAATCGACCTTTGTGTTCAGCCCCAAAATTTCCTGCTTCAGCTTGGCTATAGTGTCGGTGGAGCCTTCCATGAATTTAGCCAAAATCTCCTCGAGATTTGGCTTCTTCTTCTCCACTATTACTCCGTCTTGTACGGCGAATCCTAGTGGTGCTTGCTCTGCAGCTTGAGGGTTTGCATAGGAGAACCCAGGGTGATTCCTTGCGTGATTGAAGGTGTAGGGCTGGTTATTCTGCTGATTGTGTTGCTAATATCCTCCTCGGTAGTTGTTTTGATAACCGCCCCTTTGAATGAAATTCACCTCGGCATTGTCTTCCTCGGTTGGACCCTGCACTGCTTCAACTGCAGCAACAGTTTTCTCTTGCTTCAGATTAGCAAACTCTTCCCTGAGCTTTTTCAGCTCGGCTGCCAAATCGCGTTGCTCGGCAACTTTTTCCACCGCTTTTTGTACTACTTTCTCGACAGCTTTCACAGGCCGAGTTCGGCTTGAGTACCACCGTTGAGTGTTGTTGGCCATCTTTTGGAAGAACTCCATGGCTTTCTTTCCACTTTTCGTCATGACTATGTCTCCAAGAGTGGTGTCCACCAGTTTGGCTGTCTTATCATTGAGTCCTTCATAAAACGCCTCACCTTGTTCTCCTGGCGGAAAACCATGTCCGGGGCAGGCTCTCAATAGTTCTTTGAATCTCTCCCACGCCTCACTGAAGCTCTCGTCAGGCCTTTGAGCGAACCTGATGATTTCTTTCCGTTTTTGCCTGATAACATTCGGAGGGAAAAAGTTCCCTAGAAACTCATTCCTCAGTTCGGTCCACGTGCATATGCTTCCTTTGTCCAGTGCGGTGAACCAGGATTGTGCCTTATCCCTCAGAGAGAATGCGAACAGACGCATTCGGATGGCACTCTTGCTGACTCCTCCAATTTTGACAGTGTTGCAGAGCATAATGAACTTGTCCAAGTGTGCATAGGGGTCCTCAGTAGGTCTTCCTCCGAATTGATTTTGTTGCACCATCTGCACCAATCCGGTCTTCAATTCAAAATTATTGGCATTGATGCCAATCTTGAAGTCAGTCTCCTTGAACCGAGGTTTATACCGGTTCTGCATGGCTTCCTCTTCTTCCTCATCGTCCGACTCCTCTGGAGGATCTGGATTGTCTTCCTCTTCTTCGTCGGGCTTGTCCACGAACAATGGGTTATGGCGAAGATCCCTTCCATTCGGATTGTTTCTTTCGAGTTCTCTTTCCAGATTGTACTGTTGGATTTGCGCCCTCATAGCTTGAACTTCTAGGAGAAGCACAACCTGCTCCTCTGCAGTTAGCACTGGTGGAGGTAGTGGTACGTTATCTTCCATTGTTTTATTACTCAAGCCTTCCTGAGCACGCTTATTCTTTCGGATCTTTCTGAAAGTGGCTTCAATATCCGGGTAATAATACAATGGGTCCTTTCCTCTAGCTCTTCTACTCATGCACTACCTGTACAGCAAAGGAGGTAGTGAAGTAAGACTGAAAATAAACGAACCGAATTAAGAAAATTGAGCCTCTGAAACGAGCAAAGGCGTCGATCGACGAGGGAAAGCGTCGATCGACGGGAAAAAATGGCTTCGTCGATCGATGCCCAGAAGCGTCGATCGACGAGAAAAACGAAAATGCGAGAAAAATTTAGAAAGTACGAAAATTACAGCCTAAAGCAATATTTCAATCACAGACTTAATAGTAAGATTAATTCTATTATTTCCCCGGCAACGGTGCCAAAATTTGATCGCGTATATTTTTAACCCACGACTTAGCAAAGCTAATAATGTAGCAGCAAATAAAATTATCGATCCCACAGGGAAAGAAGTAACGAATAACCTTTAAGTACTAAGCCAGGCGTTCTTGAAAATATTGATTAGGAAAATAAAATAAAAAGTTTTGTTGTTTTGGAAATCGCAATATTTGATAATGGAAATAAAACAGGAAATTGAAAAGCTTTTAGATTCAAATAAGAGAAGCACAGATTCCAGGGATATCTACCTATCAAGTATGACATGTATGAATGAATTGATTAATTCCACATTTTAATTCCTCTTCGTAGTGAAACATCAGAAAATTATTACGAACTTCTTTGTTGGACAATTCGTAAAGTAGATTAATTAATTACCTATCTCCGCTCGGTCTCAAGATAAATTAACTAACTCCAAAGATCTACAAATTTATTCCTACAATTAATCTCCTTTAGTTACGACAAGAAATCAAATTATATTGTGAAAATCTCTTTCGATTGAAAACTATCACAGTTGCGTCTCAAGTAATCAACTAGATAATCCTAAGATGTGATCAGCAAATCAGAATTATGAATAAGCGCAGATTTCACAAACTACGAAGGGAAAGGGAAAATAATTCAATTAATCATAACATGCATACATTGATAGTTCGAAACCCTAGAATCTGAGAAGGGATTTAGTTACACATATTCATGGTAATATTCATCAAAGAAAAATACAACCTGAATTGCATAAAAACTGGAATCCGGAAATCTTCTCGTAAAAACTTGTCTTCAAACATAAAACTCTAAAAACTCTTCAATAAATTCTTGTAATTGCTCTAACTCTTTTTCTCTCTCTAATTCTGGTCTCCTCCTTTTTCTCTCTCTAATTCTGGTCTCCTCCTTTTCAAAAAATGAATTTACATGAATATTTATAGAGGTGGAAGATGTATCTAGCAGTATCTGGGGTTAGATATGCCTTTATCTCCAAATCTGATCCAGACTAGGATTCCCTCATGCGCGTCGACCGTGGCTGTTTGGCGTCCATCGTTGGGCCTTGGACATCCTCGTCGATCGATGAGCTTGAGCAGCGATCGATGAGGCCTTAACTTCCGTCGATCTCCCTTGTCCCTTCGTCGAGCGCTTGGTTTCCTTTGCCTCGTCGATCGACGAGCATCTTCATCGATCGACGGGGTGCTGAAACTGAAACTCTAATCCTTCTCTGTTTTTCAACTAAAAACCTGCATGATTCATCAAACACGACATTCCAAGTACAAAATCCAATTCATGCACGAAAATGATACAAAAAACTATCTAAACACTACACAAACAGTCAAAGAACAATAAGATAAGTTGGTGAAAATCCTAACTTGTCAGTGTGATGAACTCGAACTAGGCTTGAGATTTAATCATGATTTACTTAGTGGAGTTTGATGTCTACCTCAACTTATGATAGGGCGGAATCTAGTTTTCAAAGCATGTTTTAAGTTTAACTTTTGAATTGCCGAGTTTTGTATGTGGTTAATGCATAGGAATTGACAAAAAGCCGTGAAGTTTGAGCCATGATATTGTCATATCTTTATTGATTGTGAGTGGCAAGATTGAGAGTACGAGATCTAGAACTTGCATCCGTTCTCTATCTATTGGCATGAGTGTGTAACTAGAAAATGATATTAGGCTATCATTTCTTAGTCCTACCTTTCACACCGGGAGTATAAGGTGGTTATTATCATGATTTTGCCTTTCATACCTTTGGCCCCCGTGATTGAGCTTATTTGGTGAATTTTCCTTGATATAATTAGGATCAAGTTTGGGGGGAAAGAGTGTATGAGGGTGAATACGGTGATGAGAGTTGGGTTGGGAATTGATTGAATGAATATTGATGGATAGTTGAGGCATAAAGATATGGAATAAAGGATTGGTTTGAATCCTAGGAAAATGAGCACCTACAAAAATTTTGGTGCAAGTGTTTGGGAAAAGAGGCACCGACAAAATGAAAGAATGATGGTGCAAATAAAAAAAATGAGGATGAAAAAGGAAAAGAAAAAAAAAGAAAGAGAAAGAAAAGAAAAAAAAATGTTGTGAAATGAATAAGCCTCGAGGTTTGTTGTGGTTCGAAAAGAACAAGTTTGGGGGTTTTGGGAAATTGAGAAGTTTAGTCACTTTGGCCCAAAACCACCAACCTTTTAGTTAGCCACGTTACAACCCGTAAAAAGACCTTTTTTATTCTAGAAACTAACTTGTTGTAGTATAGTGGTGAGAATGGATGCAAGCCTATGGAAATCAAGCTCGATATCTTGTGACTGTGTGAATCTCATCATCCTTAAACACGTGAGGGAGTGTCTTCGTTTCTTGTATCTATATTTTAATGAGGGAGCGGCCGGAAAGGCGGCGCCAGAGCTGCTGGCGGCTGCTGAGAAAATCTAGGGTCTCAGCCCTAGGGTTTGCAGATTCGGGCTTGCAGGCCCGGAGGCGGCCCGCAGTCTGAAAATTAGGGTTTGACACTCTCCTTTGGGCCTGAAACCCTAATTTGAAGCCTAATTGCTGTTAATGCAAGTTCAAATCAGTTTTCAAGTGAAACGGAGGCCCAGTTTGAAGATTTGTACTGAGTATTAAATCTTGTAATAGTTAGATTTAAATATTTTCAGTTGTAATCGCATCTGAGGGGCCACGAGAATTTATTTGTTTATTTATTTATTCTCGTATTGATGTGATTTATTATTTGCGCACTAGTAAATAATAGGAATTATGATTATTTGCTTTAATTATTTACTGTTATAAGCATGTTGCATTTTAATTTTTGAGCATGTCTTATGTGATTTATTTTATGTTTTAAATTATATCTATAAATTCCGGGATCATATTAATTTATGATGGAATTTTGGGTGTGACATAATTTATGGGAACATAAAATAATGTGTGCGCATGAAACCTTTAGAATTAAAAATACTAAGCTGGATTTTGGTTCTTTTCTAACCAAGATCATTAGACCTCCACAAATACGACCTCTCATTGGAAGTGGGGCATCACGAAGCGTAAACGTCTGCTTGGGCAGCTTGCGTTAGAGGTCCCTCACCAGTTCCAGTGCGATGAGGTTTCCAAATAAAACACTTATTTTCAGATGAGAAGTGGGAGCCTCTGAGCAAACGTCTGCTGGGGCAGCTTGCATTGAGACAACTTTCACTGGTCTCTAAGATTAATCTAAGTGGGATAACAAAGGATGTAAAGGGCATGCGGTATGGGTCGAGTACGTATGCTAAATCGCCTTTTATCATCCGGAGTTAGGCTTGTGTTTGCTTTGGCTTAGATGTTGCCTGGAGTATAACTCTTTTGAGATGTCCCTGCTCCGGATAGGTGAACATGGTCTTGAGATCACCAATATTAATTTCTTTTGCTTAAGATACCTGGCATGTTAAGAAATTAAAGGACCTACTTTGGTCTGGCTGAGCATTTGCCGTAAACGTCTACTCAGTAGCTTGCGGTAAATTAGCTTGGGCAATTGGAGGAAGCAAATTGCATTGTTTTATCTAAAGGTTCTATGCATATTTATTTCAATTGTTTGTAGTATGTGCTTACTTTAATTCGCTTATTTGTTTTCAGATATGTCTATTATTGCATCGCTCATTAATTCAATCGTACACAATTCCTTGACTGGTCCGAATTTTCCTGGATGGAAAAGTGACATTGTCAAGCTCTTGGATTCATTTGGACATTTGTTTGTTCTGCAAACTCCCTGTCCGAGTTCGCCAACTAATACATCTTCCGATGAGGAGCGTGCATAGTATCACATGTGGATGTGGTCGAATGGCATGGCCAGACAGTATGTCTTGGCTGGTATGTCAGATGCACTGCGCCCTCGTTATAGTGATGTATGGTTTGCGTGTGACATTATGCGATGTCTTGACGTAGCATATGGCGGACTTGATGGACATGCTAGATCCAGTCTTATCAAGCATATTGTAAGACAGAAAATGGGTCAGAACTGTTCGGTACGTGAACATGTGGAATCACTCATCCAGCTCATAGATGAGTACACATTAATGGGTGGTCAAATTGACAATGATGTCAAAAATTGACTTGATACTCAACACGTTACCGAAGTCATTTGATGACTTCAGAATCTCTGTTGAGAAAAACAAGAGTGAGTATACTGTTCACAGTCTGCTCAAGCTTAGGGCTTGAAGATGGCGGGATTACCATCTCCAAGATTGATGTTGGAAGTTGTACTTTAGCTGATGAAGATTTTACTTTGAGTTTATGTTAAAAACTCTGTTTTAATTCAAGTTTCTGAAGAGATGTTGTTTTGTTTTGATAAACATATCTTTCATCTATTGTAATGGATTATCAGTTATTCGATAGAGTTTATCTATCATGAATGAATAACAGTGTTTTCTATTATGGATGATTGTCTCTTCATTACTTGATTACATAAACTGACAGTGTTCTAAGGCATAATTTAAAGAATCTCTACAGAGACAGGTTACATCAGTCTAAGTAGTTTTAAGTAATTCATGGAATTATGGATCCAATCCAGGTATTCCTAAGAATGGTACTTATGACAACTACTTAGAGGTATATGATGGTAACCAGGCCTTTTAATAGGCGATTGTATCTCTATAGGTTATTTCGTGTTTGCTCTGGTTTGTCGGTTTGAGTCTACTTCCGCAGTTGCCTTAACAGGCATTGATACTGTAATCATTTAAGATTTGGATATGTTTGTCTAATTCACTACAAGTCTTAGTCTCTTGCTTTAATCAAGAGCGTTCAAGACTAAGGTAGAGAATAAGTTAAACAAGACTGTAAAAACATTATGGTTATTCATAATGGTATATCTTAAGTGATGGGGTTTTACAGTATCTGGCAGAGCAAAGGGATTGCATCCCAGTTAACTACACCTATTATCCCTCGATTGAGATAGTGTAGGTAAAACGAAATGAGATTCTTTAAAAGTTTATAAGTTATGCCAGCTTTGCCAAATTTTCGTTTTTGGGAACAGCGCCAAAAGCAGTTGTGTGTTTGCTTAATCTAATGTCTTCTAGATCAGTTCCAATTACCCTAGTAGACCTTGACTCAGTCAAAAGGGCAATGATGGGCAATTCGGCTGTTAAGCTGTTATAGGAAATTGATTTGTTGGAAGAAAGATTTAAGCTAGTACTGCTTTGTGGGCTATTCCAGGTAAACGAAAAAGATGGTTGCTTTGTGTATCCTAAGTACAAGCAAGTTGTATCGGATGCAACCATGAATCCAAATGTGAGATAGTTCTCTAACGTTTTAGAGAAGACAATTCAAATCCATCAAGAAATACCCCGTGGCATATTGAGCATACCTTGGAAGGTATGGTACCAAGTGCACGGTCACCTGTGTAAGGTGATAAACCACAAATTAATGCACCATTAACTGACAATGTAAAAGGAGCATCGTTGTAGTGGGAGGTTGTCTTAACAGGCTTAATGGTACTAGTTCATGGAAACAATCTCTGGACTTGTTCCCAGCTAAACGAACAACATCGTACTCATCCCTCAAAGCGCAACGAAGCTGTTAAGACAAAAGATGCAGTTTAATGACATCAAGTCATGGATTCAGAAATGAATCAGTAAAGGTTATGGTTGTGTATTAGGATCAGTGATTGCCAAATAGCTTACCAGCTATAAATAACTGAGTGATATACAAGGAAAGAAATTCTCGAATGGTAACCTAGTATATTCGAATATCTAGGTTAGTGAGTAAGGTATGTTTCACATCAGGACTTTCTCACTGGTTGCTACTGTTAAACCCATTCGAATTCTTTTAACCATAACAGCACATATGAATCTAAATATCTGGAAGATAGATGATGTCATCCATATTTTATAAACGGGTACCTTGATAAAGGGTGACGACATCTGTATGCAACAACCAGATAAGTTATGTGCAAAGCATCATGTCTGGAAGCCAAGGTAGTTCAAGTATGAACTTAAAGGAGCTTCAAGGTCATGTAACAGACATTTCGATATTGTCTATCGAGAATGATAGTTTCATGTACCAGTTATGTGTCAGTGGAAGCGTGGTTTTCCTTGCATATTATGTAGATGGTATTTTCACATTTGGAAAAGGTGTGGAGATGTTGTCAGGCATAAAGGATGGTTATCCAAACAGTTTCAGAAGTAGGACTTATGAGATCTTGGAACATCTTTTGAATTAAAGTCTTGTGTGGTCACAAGAAAAGGATGTTCAGGTATCTCAAGTCGCTTAAATTGATTATGTGGTGTGTCGTTCACAGCAAGAAAGATTGTTGTCTTTCTACATTGTAAATTGAACGAAGGTAGATATCTGTAATGCTATAAGCATGTTAAACAGATATCAGTTCAACTCTGGATAGGCTTATTGGTTAATGAATGTGCCTTGTGAGTTGAATGGCATCGGATATCCAGGAGGATCATAAGGAAAGGAAATCGACCTCTAACTATGTGTTGGCCTTGGAGGAGGAGTTATAGGAATCTAACACAGAAGTGTGTTGCGGATTCCGGTATGAAGGCTGAGTTTTTGTCAGCTTCATTAGCTTCGCAAGAAGCAGTATAGCTCCAATGCCATCCTCTAGAGGTGTGTGTTATGAGTTTGCCTAATTAAATGACAAGGAATTGTGATTATGTTGGTGCAATGACAAACTCAAAGGATCCCAAGACTCACAAGGTGGTGAAACACATAGGATGTGTGGAATCACATCATACGAGAAATCGCAACAAGAGGTGACGTGAACGCAGTGGGAGTGATTGACAGTATAGACACACTTAATACTTTGGTAAAGCAATGGTATTATGATTTAAGTATAAGTGGGAGATTGTTGGGATTATATACTGAAAGCATATATGATTAAGTGTTTTGTACACTGGTCTTCATATATGTTGCCGCAACAATACTCGCTGTCTGATAGAACAAACATACAACGAACCATAATATCCTATTATCACGCCTATAGGGATGATCATATGGTGTATAGGAGATCACAGAGGATCATATGAATCATTTGACCTTGCGAGATATAAACAGTATCATAGCTGAGACGGTCCCTGGATAGGCTGTCGGTCTAAGCTGCGGCACATCGGTTCATAAGTGGGCTTATCCTAGCTACTTGATGTGTCGGTACATAGTAATGTATTGATGGGATCAACAGTGGGATGTGCCATTCTCATTGACATATGAATGAGCCAGATCCCTAACATACTTCCTATGATCTTAAACCTAACTGAAGGATAAGGGGCACACACAGATTGACCACACTTTGATTTACCATGGTGGCGAGTCTTACATGTACTCTTATACCCGTATTTTAGGTGTTGGCAATTTGTGTGTGGCCTTAGGTAAGCATATCCGTTTCAGGATGGTGACATTCCCTGAGGAGCTCACAAGGTTCATTATGCTAAACTCTGCAGGTTGAATTATTTAATTCAGGCATAAGTGAGAAAGGGTGAGTGGCATTACTCAGGAAATAAGGGATTAATTAATTGTGGCTGATTGTCATAAGCCAAATTAATTAATGAATGTCTATAACCTTAAATATGTGGATCATGTTAGTTTGGTGCAACCCGTTCCTAATAATGTGGTAATAAAGGGGCGAGTCAGCATTGTTATCGTGGTGAAGGTTAAAACAATGTTTTATTAATTAATTATGTTCTGGGTTGAACAAGGAAGGATTAATTAATAAAGAGGGCCCACTTTATTATTTGCATCTGATCCCTGGTCTGGCCCATTAATTGCTCACAGCCCATTAAGGTTAGGGTTTCTCAAAACCCTAACACTATATATAGGTCTTCTCTCTATCAGATCATTAAGTTGTAAAAACTAGGGTTTTTCAGTATAATTGAGAGAGAGTGGCGGCGGCTATCTGGGGGAGAAACTTGATCGATTTCTCCGGATCTCGGATTTAACTTTGTGGATAATCCTCACCAGATTTCCAAGGAGCAAGGGAACAGATCAGAAGATCAGATCTGTAGGAACCACTGTCCATCGCCGGCGTTCTATCTCAGATCTAAGGTTATTTCATCATTATTGGCTCCGATCTAGATCTGTAGATCAAACGGTGAAATAAGGTATTCTCTAATCCATCCTCTGCAATTAATTTTGTAGGAGCATGCATAGGTTCGTATGATTTGTTTAATTGAAATTTATTCCTGGTACCCTAAGAACGATCATTGGCAAGTATTTAATTAATGGCAACTCGTGTTGTCCATCGTGGACTCAAACCCTACATAATAGATATCTGGCCTCGTACATATCAACGCATACATGAGACTTCCCACTGCCGAAGCATATGGTACTTTAGCCATTTCATCCTTCTCCTCTTCTGTTTCGGGGCATTGTGCCTTAGACAGAGGAACACATTGTCTGAAAGGTAGCAATCCTTTCTTGGCGTTTTGCATGCTAAAATGGGCAATCACAGTATCAATATAAGCGGCCTGAGACAAGCTTAACATCCTCTTCTTGAGAATTGCAAGACTTTAATCCCAAGGATGTATCCAGCGTCTCCTAGGTCTTTTATTTGAAACTATTCGGATAACCATCTCTTTATGTCTGACAACACCTTCACATTGTTTTCGAATAGAAGAATATCATCTACATAAAGTGAAATACCACGCTTCCACTAACACATAATCGGTACACACAACTTTCGGTTTCGCACTGTGAAAGTCCATAGGATTTTATCACCTCATCAAAACGTTTGTTCCATAATCGGGAAGCATGTTTAAGTCCATACAAGGACTTCTTTAGCTTCCAGACAACATGCTCTTCACCATCCTTCACCATAACCCTATGGCTGCTGCATATAGATGTCCGACCTTCCTCAAGGTACCCGTTTAAAAATGCAGTTTTGACATCCATCTACCAGATCTCTAGGTCCATATGTGCTGCTTTGGATAGAAGAATTCGAATGGATTTGAGCATGGCTACCGGTGAGAAGGTCTCGTCATAAATGCTCTCCTTTTGACTATAACCCTTCGCCAACAACCTGGCTTTAAAAGTCGTTGTTTCTCCTTTCGAACCTTTCTTCCGTTTGTATACCCATTTGCAACCTATAGCCCGTAAGCCATCTGGTAGCGCAGACTTCTGGTATACATCCATAGCGGTAATTGATCCAATTTCTGAATCCATGCCTTTATGCCATTTTTCCGGATTATTGTCATTTGCTGCTTCGTCGTATGTCCATGGGTTGGTATCATCCAGTCCGTCTTCAAGAATCAAGTCCAAAGACTCTCCCACGAATATATACTGCTCGGGTTGGTGAGGTACCCTCCCACTATGACGGAGCACTGGTAATGCGTCAGCAGTTGATGCAGTTACTTGTGGCTCAAAGCCTTGCACTGGCAACTTTGTAGTTGGTTCCATACCTTCAAGAGGTACACTCAATCTGCCATGAGGTTTTCCCAATGGAGGCGCATCATCTTCTCCAATTTCTTGGAGCATGATATCACTTTTGGATTTGTGGTTTTTCACAAACTCATCCTCCAAGAATCTTGCGTTGGTGTTAACAATGATCTACTGATCCTCGGGACAGTAGAAATAACCACAAACAGCAATACCTTGGACCTAGCTTCTAGCTTATCAGGTTCCTTTGACAAAACATATGCCGGACAACCCCACACTCTTATCTTTGACAACTGGGCTTTCGCCCATGTCAGAGTTATGATGGTGTCTTAGGAACTGACTTAGAAGGTACTAGGTTCAGCAGGTACGCTGTTGTTAGTAACGCGTGGCCCCAAAATAAAACAGGCAAGTTCGCATAACTCATCATGGATCTAACCGTTTCAAGAAGAGTCCTATTTCTTCTTTCCACCACACCATTCTGCGGAGGAGTGTCCGATGTGGTCCATTGGGATGTAATCTCATGCTCTGACAAAAATTTCAAGAACTCGTCACTGAGATACTCACCACTACGAGCAGATCGTAATGACTTAGTGGTCTTGTTTAACTTCTTCTCTACTTCCGCCTTGAATTCCTTGAATTTCTCAAAGCATTTAGACTTATAGTGAAGTATGTAAACATACCCGTATCTCGAGTAATCATCAATAAAAGGGACGGAATACTTAAATCCTCTACGAGCTTGCGTATACATCGGGGTACATAAATCAGAGTGGATCAATTCCAACACATCACTTGCTCGAGACTAACTTGCCTTGAAAGGCCTGGTCATCATCTTTCCCTCTATACAGGATTCACAAACTCAATGTGGAACTACCTGGATTGAATCCAACATTCCATCATCCACAAGTCTCTTTATCCTCTTTAGATTGATGTGACCTAGTCTCAGATGCCATAGATATGTAAGATCCTCATCACAAGATGAAAACTTTCTCTTCTTATGATTAAATGAGTTATATACAACATTCACGGAAGATTCATGCAAACAAGTTATGATATAAAGAGAGTCTTTCTGTATCCCACAACAGCTAACACCGTTATTGCCATTGATAGTAACATGAATATAAAAAATAACTGAAAATCCATTATTTATTAAACGGGAAACAGAAAGGAGGTTGCACCAAAAATTCGGCATATACAAAACGTCTCTTAAAATAAAAACATTTTCTTGAAAGCATATTGTAACATCTCCAACTGCTACTGCAGACACTCGAGTAGCATTACCCATGGAGATCGTCACCTTATCATCATTCAGCTGCCTTGTCAGCCTGAATCCCTGCAATGTGTAACAAACATGATCAGTAGCTCCAGTATCCACTACCCACGAATGGGTAGAAACAGATGCTAAACATGTTTCTGTTACAAATGCTAATGACGTACCTTGTCCAACCCGCTTGGTCAGAAAATCCTTCTTCCAGTGATCAGTTTTGCCACAATGGAAACACTTGCCCTTCTTCCCCGGTGTCACAGTCTTCATTTTCCCAGAACTTTTGCTTCCGAAAGCTGTCTTCTTGAATTTCTTTCCAATCACCCTTTTAGCACCCTTCGATGAAGCAGGGCGACTACCGGAAGAAACCAAGACTGCCTTTTCAGGTTGCATGATTGATTCAGCCCCCATAAGGTCACTAAGTAACTCATTAAGAGTGTACTCCTTTTTACTCATGACAACACTCAGTCTAAAGTTCTCAAAAGACTTCGAAAGTGAGTTGAATATGATATCGACCTGGGCTTCCGTGTTAATACTTTCTCCATGCAACGTCAGTTCATCCATGAAGTGAGTCATGGAAACAACGTGCTCCCTCACTGAGCTACCATCAGTCATTTTACAACTCACGATTTCTCTCATGAGCTTAAATATGACAGCTTTATCCGATTCTCCATAAGGAACTATGAGACTATTCATAATCTTAGCTACTTTGTCATAGTGCTGATGTTGTTGCTGGAGCACCTTAGACATAGTGGTCATCATGTAGCACTGGACTATATTATTAAACTTGACCCACTTATCATAGAGGTTCCGCTCCACAACAGTTGACGCTGCAGTGGGGACAGCTGGACACAAAGTGTTAAGAACAAATTGATTTCCCTCTGCAACTAGGATATAATCCAAATTGCTTCCATTCCAGGAAATTCGGACCAGTTAATTGATTTTGTGCCAAGATATTGATGACATTATTCATAGACATATCTGAAACAATAATTTATTAAAGTAAGAACATACATGCAAAACATTGAAACAAATATACATTGTAACCTTTTGATAAACCAATACAATTATTTCCCCAAATTGCCTAGGTGCATCTACTGCAAGATCCTTTCGAAGACGTTTACAGCAGACCACCTAACCAGACTACTCTTTGAAGTTCAAGTATTTAATTTCAATCCATACCAGGTATTCGCCGACAAATGAAATTAATAATCGGAGATAAAACTAAGACCATGTTCAACTTATCTGAGCAGGGACATCATTCATGAGTTAGTACTCAGGCAACATCTAAGCATTTTACCACAATTCTAACTCCGGAAGTTAAAAGGACGATTTGCCATACGTACTAGACCCATGATGCATGCCTCTTACAACCTTTGTAATCTCATTTAAAACAATCCTAGAGAACTTATGAACAAGTAAAGTAAGCAGGCTATGGTCGTGTAGACGTCTACTCACTTCACTGTCCACTTCTCACATGTTTAAATGTTTTATTTAGAAATCTAATCTATTAGAACTTATGAAAAGTGATCAGGCTACGATCGTGTAGACGTCTACTCACTTCACTGCCCACTTCTAATAAGAGACCGCATTGTGGAGGTCTTGTTGATTTTAATTGAAAATTCTTGTTTAGTCTTTTCTTTCAAAAGGTTCTTATTCCCACAGATTATTTTATGATCCATAAATTATATCACATCTAAAATTCCATTATATTTCCCAACATGATTCTGGAATTTTTAGACATAATTTAATGCATAAAATAAATCACATAAAGCATGCTTTAAACAGTAAATAATAAAGCAGTAACATGCTTCCCTATTATCTACAACATGCTTTAAAAATAAATAATAAAAGCAATAGAATGTTTTCCTATTATTTACTAGTGCGCACATAATAAATCACATCATACGAGAAAACAATTAAATAAACAAATAAAAATTTCTCGTGGCCCCTCAGATGCGATTACATGGGAAATAAAATTAAACCTATCTATTACAATGCTTTAAAAATAATACAGATCTTCAAATTGGGCTCCCACTATATAATTTGAAATATGCATTTTGGGCTGAAAAAAAAATATAGCAAATTGTCCCAGGAATTAGAGTTTCAGGCCCATGGGGTAGTAAAAAATCCTAACCCTAATTTTCAGCCAAATTTCTTCCCCAGCCCTTGCAGCCGCCGCCGGAGTTTGCGCCGCCGCCGCTACTGGAGTTCGCGCACAGCCCAACCGCCACCACCACTGGAAACCCTAGTTGCCGCTGCCACACCCGCGCAAACCACCACCCACCGCATCGCCTGAGAATGCGACCGCAACTCCTACTGCATCCTGAACTACCGTTCAACGGCCATTGCTGCTGTAACTCACTGGAAACGAGACCCCCCGCAGTTGGACCAGCACAACACACAACCCGAGCGCGGCTGCTACTCGTCCACGACTCAGAGCCTGTGACCCTGCAGGAGTCTGAAACTGCACGCAGCTGCTGTGCGCGAGGAGGACAGAGGACTGTTGCTCTACGCAGAGATCCGCCGCGCGCCACCTGCGCGCGGCCACTGCGTCGCAGACTGCCGGCCACTGCTGTCGGCCACCGCCACGTACCGCGCGCTACCTCCACGCGGCTGTGCAGTCACCGGAAAGTTGTTGCACCACCATCGTCGTGTTCTTGCTCTCTTTCTCATTCGGCTTACAAACAGAATAAAATAATAGAACATATCTAGTCTATTGCATATTTTTCTATCAATCTAATTGCGGATTTTCTTGCGATTTAAAACAAAACCAAAAACCATAGAGGGGCCACTAGAACAAAAACATCCACAACAAATAAATCCATCCACGATAAATTAAAAAATATGCATAAACTAAATATCAAAATTCATTTTTGACAGAGCCATAAAATATGAACCTGGTTCTGATACCAATTTTGGGAACTAAGTCTACAAAGACATGGGATAGAGAAAACTGCCTTAGTCAAAGGCGCGAATTTTCGAATTCAATGAAGGTTTTGGCTGTACGTCGCATTAAATGCAGACAACTCAACGACGTATCACTCGGGGCCACGTCGACTCTCTCATGCACTACTGAACGACATGCCAAACGATGTGAACAACCACCTACATCAGCGTCTATCTCAGTCGTTCAATGCAAAAAGGGGTTTCAATCTCAGCCTATGATTTTGTTAGATTATCAACCACCAAAATCTCTTAAACCCTTTTTGTCGTCATCTTCGACATTCTCTCTTGAACACCCTACTCTCTGCAAGTAAATCCTTCAAGAAAATCTAAGGTCTACTCCAAGTCTTCTAACTCATCCACATTCCATCTCCAAATCATGCCGAAAGAGAAGACCCAAATCAGAGATGCCAGCACCTCCGATAACCCTGAACCGTTCATAGTCACTGAGGAGACCTCACAAGACAAATTATTTCAAATAGTTGACGATTTTAGCCTCACCATCCATCGGTTCCGGGCATCGCAAGTCGTAAAGGAGAAAATCTTAAATTGGAAGAATTTCACCTTAATCACGTCCGACACGGCGATTGCTATAGAGATCGCCGCGAAGCACATAAAAGAAAATCTAACGCGATTCTTGATTGCCAGTCCCTGGAGATTCAACTCAAATCGTGTAGCTGAGTTCTACAGAAATGCAATATTTGACGAACGTAATCGGTTCTTCTAAACGAATGTTGCATCACAGGATATATGGGTTGATCCTGATCTCGTCGCTCAACATCTTCATCTACCCAAGACAGGAGTCCACATCGCCAGCTATCTCCATGATAATAAGGAGGCTCTAAAGACTCATTGGTTGAAGTGGAAGAAGCCTTAGATTACTGAAAAATTCAGACCCACCACCAAGGTATCTGAACTGAACCCATTCTATAAGACACTCAGTGAAATTGATATAAGGATGATCTATTGTGGCATTGGATCCTTATCTGAGTTAAGCAGTCCCAAATATGCTTTGATGATGGTTCTTAATGACTGCCCTGGAGTAAATCGAGCAACATACATCTTTGGGCGATTGCTGGAAAATGCGAAGAAAAACAAGGGAATCCAAAAGAATGGCACGTTTTTTGCAAGTGTCAGTTTTGGTTTGAATGTTAGCTACCTTCTTGAGAGCATTCTAGAAATACAAAATGAGGGGTAAGACCTTATACCATCCGATTTCATTCCACCAAAGGATCTAGTCTACCGTTTGATTCAAAGAGATGAAGGAGATGACAGTGGAAACGATGGTGATGATAAAGGGCATGACAATTTTGACGAGAAGGAAGTAGATGCTGAGATGACTGAGAGTCTCGCTACCATTTTGCCTATTCGAACTATCGAGAGTCCTGAGAAACCTAATAAAACTGGCACCTCAGCTCAAATACTTGAACATATGCAAAAAAGGGAGAAGAGAAAATAAACAAAGATAAACTATGGAGAAGGTTCACGTCAAGCAGTGAAAGGTAAAAAAACTGTCCGTGAACATCCCCAATGTAAGAAGATGAAAAAGATGAATCACAAAAAATTAATAAGGACAGTCGCCAAGAAATTGGAATTCGATGCTACACTTGAAAGGGTTGGTCAATCATCCAAACTACCAGTGACTGCTCTGAACCCAAAGCTTGAGGGACTTGGAATCTACACAACAGATAAGCACGTTGATCTTGAAGAGATGGCATGCTCCTTATCATCTAATTCTGAGAAAACAACATATCAAAGACCAGAACAGCCTGAGGATGGCAAGACCGCCTCTGAAGATTCTGAAGAGAAAGAAGAATCAATTAAGGAAGCAGAACCAATGAACATTCCATTCTTGAATTCAGGGGGATCTGATCAAAACGCCTTTCAATAGAAGACGCTACAAATAGAGAAACATCAAATCTTGAAACCATCAGAAGAAAGATAATTGAATATCACGTTGCCCTTGAGCAACTGAATGAACAGCGACAGAAATTAAATGAAAAGGAGCAAATGTTCAGGACACGTCTCTCTCAGCTTGAAAAGGAAGAAGAAGTGGAGCTAGAGAAACAGCTCAGGAAAGAAGATGAAGAGACCCTGGAACAAGCAATCCAGCTCTCTCAAGCGATAACTCTTGCAAAAACTGCGGAGAAAGCTGTCGAGCTCATTCATCAACAACAAGTGAAATTGCTTCTCCAAAAGCAGTTTCGGCGGTTATTCCAAATCAAATCTGCTGAAGAATATTCTATCCAGAAAGCTCAGAAAATTTGCAGAGAAGGAGAAAAGATCCAACAATTAGAACGCAAAGCTGAGCAACAAAAGACAAGAAGAAGAAATCGCTACCGAAAAGGCAAGATTTGAAGCAGCAGTAGCAAAGCAAAAAGATGAAGAGGAAGCAAACAGCAGAGCTCATCCTCAATCAGAGCCATCTACTGCTACATCTCAGAGACAAACCAGCGGAGACTCTAGAGCACTAGTTGCATTTGAAGGAACAGTGTCTCCCGATCCCATCTCTGTGGCTGCACCTCATATGCCCCTTGATATTCTGAGACGGGAAATGGATCAGTGGATCCTTAATGTTTTTGATTTTTTCAAAAAGGGGGAAGAGATGAAACTATGAAGCTGTAGTTGAAAATGATGGAGAGACGAGAAGAGGAGCAGAGAAGGCGAGAAGAGGAGCAGAGATTGGGGGATGAAGAGATAAGAATGCAATTAGAAGTAATAAAGGCTTCTAGAGAATAAGAGTTGGAACTTTTCATGGAAGTGACTACAACTCTTAATGCGCAAGCTGGATCCTCCACTTCTGCCGCAACTTCCTCAGAGCCAAAGGACGCAGATTCCACAAAACATGAAAATGAGAAGGACAAGGATCAAGACAAGCAAAAGGAGTAATTCAGTTAATCTCTTTTTTTTGTCTTTCTTTATTACCGTAGTTTTAAAACTTTTCATGTACTTGTAATTGAACATATATAGTGAAAACTGAAAAACTGTTGGTTTGAAGACAACTACTTATTCTCTCTTACCTTGATTCTTGACTGGTTTAATTCACATATTCCACTGTGATCAGCAATCCTTTCTCTTATCGCTCTAATTTGATTTATATTAATCAAGAATGTTCTCTCCCATTTAGGGGGAAGATCAATCAGAGTAGGTAGAGTGTAGAAGAAGCACAGTTCTGAATAGTATTAGATTAACAAAAAGTTGGGAATTATTCACGACTTCCTCCCTAAGGAACATATTGTAAAAGTTTTGTTGAATCAAAGCTTAGTAGATGGTCGATCATTGCTGAATTCTAGCATAATCTAGCAGCTCTGTTGTAATGTCCTGTTTAGGAAAAATATCGAGTTGTAATAGATTAGGAAGTGCTTGAAAAGATTGCTGAAGCATTCAGCAAAAGGAACGAAGAATATCGAGTCAAGCAACTTCGGAATGCTAGAAGAGTTCTCAGCAGATGGTAGCTGCTAGAGAAGCCAACAAACGAGAATGACTGCTAGAGAGATTAGCGGTCAAATGCTAAGAAGAATGATAGCTAAGGCGTTAGCAATCATATGTTGAAGGAAGTGACTGCTAGGAGCATTCGCTCAGAAGTCAGCAATGAGGATATAGCAGAATGCTAAAGGAATTAGCATTCGCTACTAATGAAGGGATAGCAGAGTGCTGAAGGAGTTAGCATTCGCCACTAAGAAGAAGATTGCTAGAAGGGATAGCAATCAAGGAACAAGACTCAAGTGCTGAGTACGTATTTGCTAAGGGGTCAGCAGACTTTTCTACGAAGACAGATTGCTAGAACCATTTAGCAATAAGAAAGAGTCAATATACTTAGCAGAGTACTCCAAGCATTCACCATTCCTCGATAGAATGCTAAGCAAGGAGATACTCAGCATACACTTGCTAAAAGACATCCGTTCAGATAGAAAGTACAACAAATGACAAAAGCTTTCCCGAAGTAGGTCGGAAAGTACTGTACGACGCCGAAAAGGTGGAAACAGGAAGTAACCCTCTTTGACGAAGGAACCGTTGTGTCTAACGGGTCTAGAGATTCAAAGTTTGAATCTCCAGATATAAAAGCGAAGTCCAACAGAGAGAAGACTACTACTGATCAATCAAACACTCGAACAAGAGATTCCTAAGACAAAAAGCGAACAACAGAGAAATGCATTCAATGCTTTCAACCATCGAAGTGTCTCCATTGAATATCTGACACTTCATTGAAGAGATTCCTTGACGTTGCTCAAGAATCTTCAATCATTGGGATACCTTCCAATCATAGGAAGCATCCAATAGTCATTTCTGGAAAGATTTGACTCTGACGGGCACATTTTGCCAAAACCAGATAAGTTCATGAGAGAACTTTAAAAGATACCCCTAAGTAGCGAATGACAAGTTTTATGAAGGTTCGCCCTTGACTTGGCCGGAGCTTCAGCCGTCTGAGAAGAACGAAATAACGAAGGATAGCTTTGCTGTGGCCGGCTTGAAAGCTCACAGCCTACAGCAAGTGTTCAGCGAATCCTTGTATTTTGTATACTTTCTTAGTGAAATTCAAAGCATATCGCCTAAGGAGTGGACTTTGATCTATTTGATCGAACCATTATAAATATCGTGTCCCCTTTACTATTTTATTGATTTACTGTTTCTTGTGTTTGATCTTGAAACCTAGCTACCAAGTTGTTAGTGTATAACTGTAAGAAACCCTAAGTACAAGCTGAGCTAAACAATCTTGATAAAGAACTTAAGAGTGCAAGTGAATGTTATTATTCCGCTGCATTTTGTGTGTGTTTGTTGTTATCACCAAGACGACTCTGATCTCGGGACCAACAAGTGGTATCAGAGCATGAGGTGGAAAGATCGACTGCTTGTGAGTCGCTTTAAGTCAAGATCTAGTTCTTCCTTGCGCTGGTATTTTGTTTCTTTGTATGTCTATCTCAGGATTAAAGTTTGCCAAGATGAACCATACCTTGCCCAAGTATACCAAGGAGAAGTTCAATTCATGGCAGAAGATGGCCATCATACAACTTCAAAGCATTCATCCGAAGATGGCGGATGTTCTCGAGAAAGGTCCTATTAAAATCACGAAAGCTAACACTTTTATAGGATTGGTCGCTGAAGGACAACCAGCACAACCTCAAATGATCCCAAAACCATTCGAGTAGTATACGATAGAGGATAAGAAGCGAGCTCAGCTGGAGCATTTAGCAAAGAAGTTTATCCTTGACTCTTTGCCTCCGTTGATGGCAGATAAAGCCTTGGAATTTGATACAACCAAGCAGATGTGGGATTATATCTGTGAATCCTCCCAGGATACTGACCAAATGAAGCGCAGCAAGCTCCAGGTAGCTGTTGACAAATATGAATCATTCTCTATGCATGCAGGAGAATCGATTCAAGACATGGAAGAAAGGTTCAACACTATTGTTGGAGAGCTTCGCAACCTGGGAAAGACATATGACAATGGGGATATGAACAACAAGATTATTTCTAAACTCTTCCCAAGAGAAGACTGGTTCATAAAGATGACAAGTTTGAGCGAGAAGTACCTCAGCAACATGTCAAAATCTAAGGTATTTGCTCAACTTAAGACTCACGAGTTTATAATCCAGCTGTCAAAGAAGAATGAAGCAGTCGTGGCACAAGCTCAATCGACACCTGCTGCTAACTCTGAAGACTTAGCATTCTTCGCTAAGAGAGATCCCAGCAAATAGAAGCTGAAGAAGCCTTTCTGTGGTGAGAGATCTGCTCCAGCATCACCCGCAAAGGAGGTTGTTTCAACCTCAGGTTCTCAACCTGTTGATTTAAAGATCAGCGAGCTGGAAGAGCAGATGAGTAAGCTTCAGAAGCTGATGCTGGAAGCTAAAGCCGAGAAAGAGGCTAAGGAAGCTAAGCCTAGGACATGCTTTGAGTGTGATTTGCCAGATTATCTCAAGCACGAGTGTCCGAAAGTCAGCAAAGAGGAGAAAGAGCACCTGAAGCAAAGGTTTAAGATGCGTGCTGTTAAAGCCGTAACCAGAGCGTCGCTGACAAGGACTGAGGTGCCTAATATCCCAGATAATGATGAGGAGTATTACTATTCCTCCAAAGAAGATGATGAGGAAGCCATGCTCGTGCTAATGGCAAATATTGTTGAGGATGCTGATGCGGATGCTGAGCAACCTGCTGAATTGGCTCTAGCAGTCGATGCTCAAGAGGTAATTTCAATGAGTATTTCTTTTCCAGCTATCACGCATCAAATAAAAGAGTCTACTCACTTAGATTCCGAGGAAGATTACCTTACTAAGCTATCTTTAGAGTTTTCAAAGATGTATGAAATGAAAGATGCTATAGTAGGAGAGAACACTTCGCTACAATTAAAAGTCACATCTTTGACCCATGAAGTCAAAAGACTAAGGTCTGAAAGTGAAGAAATCTTGAAACTCAAGGATGATTTCTCCAAACTTTCTAAAAATTTTCAAAACCTTGAAAAGGAGAATCACACTTTTAAAAACAAGGCTAGTAAGGAATGCTTTGCGCTAATATTACTAGCAAGGCAGTACTAAATGCTATTGTGAGCTAAAAAAGATCTCATACTGATAGATCAGGGTTAGGCCTTAGTGGTATTGAAGCTTCTCGCAAATCCTATGAGAAGGGTGCATTTAATAAGGCAGAAACTTCTCAGCAGAGAAAGATTCAATTTGTCTCTGATGGAAAGTTATATGCTAAAGAGGATACTAAGGGAAAGATGACGGTTGAATCCTCAAATGCGAAGCAGGGGGAAAAACATAAGCAGAGTGGATCTGCTGAACCTCAGCAGAGGAATCAGAGATCGCATGCTATGCAGGCATCTGCTAGACCTCAGCAGAGGACACAACAAGCCAATGCTAAGCAGACTGCTAAGCAGTCATCCCCAGCAGTGTCTGGAAGGAATGTTGAGCATTTAGTTCCCAATGCTAGGAAAGCATATCCTTCCTTCCACAATGGCAAGCGGGTTAATTATCATGCTGTAAGACCACAATATCACTCTTACACACCATATAGGAGGAAGACCTATGTGAGGTCTGAGTCCAAAACATTTCCATTTCAAAGGACTACGAAGGTTAAGCACACAGCCACACCTAGATCTAATTATGCAACGCATACTTATCCTAAGGTCGAGAAGGTTGTGAAGGGTGAGATCAAGAAGAAAATCTTGAAGATCACCAAGATGTGGGTTCCAAAAGGAACCATGATCCATGCAAATCCTGCAGGACCCGATGATAAGCAGGTACCTAAATCATCTTGTTAATTGTTTCGCAGGATCAGGATCCCTGTGCTAAGACATCAAGTATGTCAAATGAATGGATCCTTGATAGCGGTTGTTCAGCCCACATGACGGGGGATGAAGAGTTGTTCTCTGACATCCAAAGATTTTATGGCCCCACAGTTATGTTCGGTGACAATAGCAAAGGCAGAGTGGTTGGGAGAGGATGCATAGAGCGAAATGGACTAAGGATTATCAATGTTGCGCTCGTGTCCAATCTCAAGCACAACCTGCTAAGCATTAGCCAACTATGTGAAAATGGGTACACTGTATCTTTTGTTAATACTGGATGTTCTATTGCTGACAATGCTATAGGTGAAGTAAAGCTTAGAGGCATCCACAAGGGTGGCCTATATATTGTTGATTGTCAAAGTGGTCAACAACATTCATGCTTCGTAGCATTGAGCAAGGAAGAGACAACATGGCTATGGCACAAGAGGTTAAATCATCTAAATTTCAAAATCATTAACCATCTAGCCAAGAATATGCTTGTTATAGGTCTGCATGCTGAGACTTTCCGCAAGGAAGGTGTGTGCAAAGCTTGCCAACAAGGGAAGCAGACCAAAGCATCATTCAGATCTAACCCGGAGAAGGCCACCTCAGAAAGGATCCTAGAGCTTCTGCACATGGATCTATTTGGCCCAGTCACTCCACCCAGTGTAAGTAAAAAGATCTATACAGTTGTGGTTGTTGATGACTACTCCAGGTACAGGTGGGTTCGATTGCTAAAGACCAAAGACGAGGTAAAGCTCATCCTACCGGAGCTAATCCTCAAGGAGCAGAATAGCAAAGAAGTTATAGTCAAGAGGATTAGATCGGACAATGGAACCGAGTTTTGCAATGGGATCTTGGTGGATTTTTTTGCCGAAGCTGGTATCGCGCATGAGAAATCCACTGCTAGGACCCCGCAGCAGAACGGTCTAGCAGAGAGAAGGAATTGAATGTTGAAGGAAGCAGTGTGATCTATGCTAGCCGATTCCGAGCTGTCTTCTAAGTATTGGGGCGAAGCAGTCATGACGGTCTGCTATACACAGAATAGGAGCGCAATCAATGGAAGATTCAATAAGACTCCCTATGAAGTGTACAACGGTCGTAAGCCCTCTATTACTCATCTCCGTGCTTTTGGTTCGACATGTTATATCCATAACAATGGGAAGTCAAAGCTTAATAATTTTTTGCCTAAGTCTGATGAAGGTGTGTTCCTTGGATATGGTCACCCTTCTCACAAAGGCTATAGAGTATTAAACAAGACGACCGGAGTGGTGGAAATAACATGCAATGTTATTTTTTATGAGTCTATCTTATTGCGCAGAGTTATAAGAGAGAAAGTGGTTAGTAATCATGAGACTAATGATGTCCATGGTCAATCGATCTTGAATTCTTTCGAAAATATGCGTATTGACCCGACTAAGTCTATGAGTGATTACAATCCAACCCAGACGCACTTAGCAGGTGACCAGACTGCTGATCGGGCCAATGATGCTAACATCATGCTGAGGCCACCAATCCGATTTATCTTAATAATAATTTGAATATCTTGGGATCGATTAATGAAGACGATGAGGAAATCCTAGATCCAGCAAGAGGTGCTGAAGATAGTTTAGGTGATGCTAATGATGTTGCCAAAGCCATTCCTGAGCATTTGGAGAATGCTGAAGGTCAGGCTGCTGAAGTTCCAGATGCTGAGTTGCCAGGTGCTGAGTTGCCAGGTGCTGAGAATCAGGGTGCTGTGATCCATAATGCTGATCCCCCGGAGATTGCTGAGGAAAATGTTGTAGCAGAAAACAACCCAACAGGTGAGGCCGATGCTGATGCTCCAGAATATAGCAATTTGAAGCCAAAGTGGCTACGTGATCATCCTTTGGTTGATGTCCTTGGTGATATCAATGATCCTATTCTGACGAGACAAGGCAATGCGATGCTAGCGTGCTATATTTTGCATGAGGAGCCTACAAATGTTGAAGATGCTTTACGATGTCTAGATTGGGTGAATGCTATGCAGGAGGAGCTAGCAGAGTTCACGCGCAATCATGATTGGGATCTAGTAGATAGACTAGAGCATCAGAGTGTTATTGGAACCAAGTGGGTGTTCAAGAACAAGAAAGATGAGTAAGGAATGGTCATCCGCAACAAAGCTCGTCTAGTAGCAAAGGGCTACAGACAATGCGAAGGGATAGACTATGACGAGACGTTTGCTCCAGTAGCCTGACTGGAAGCTATTCGTTTATTCCTAGCATATGTTGCACACCATGAGTTCTCTTTGATGTAAATGGATGTGAAGAGCACCTTTCTTAATGGTGAGCTCAAGGAGAAAGCTTATGTTGTGCAACCACCAGGCCTCGAGCAGGGAAACTAAGTATATAGGCTAAGGAAAGCCTTTTATGGGTTGAAGCAGGCACGAAGAGCATGGTATGGAACTTTGTCTAAGTTCTTGCTAGCTAATGGATTCAAGAAAGGAAAGATAGACCAGACTCTCTTTTGTATAAAGGATGAAGGAAGCATATTGCTCATACAGATTTATGTCGACGACATTATTTTTGGATCGAAGAATTCAAACTTGTGCAACATGTTATCAAAGCTTATGACGAGCAATTTTCAAATGAGTATGATGGGGAAGATGTCGTACTTTCTCAGATTACAGGTCCAGCATTCAAGCGAGGGGATATTTATTCATCAGAGGAACGGAGAAGACGAAGAGTCTAAGGATTCTAATCAGCATGACCTGTATAGCTGCACTCGAAAAAGAAGGAGATGATGTGAATCCTACTCTCTATCGAGGTATTATCGGTCACTGCTATATCTCATAGCTAGCAGACCAGGTATATCGTATGCTATTGGTCTATGTGCGAGATATCAAGCAAATCCTAAAAAGTCTCACCTGGACACTGCTAAGAGGATTGTACGATATCTCAAATGCACCGAGGGTCTAGGAATTTGGTATCCAAGGTCAGATGATCTAGCATTGAGTGGCTACTCAGATTAGACTTTGGAGGATGCAAGATTGATAGGAAGAGCTCCAGCGGGACATGCCAATTCCTAGGACACAAGCTCATTAGCTGGTTTAGCAAGAAGCAGCACTTAGTGGCTACATCTACTACTGAAGCAGAGTATGTAGCAACCGCTAGCTGTTGTTCGCAAGTCTTGTGGATTCGGCAGCAATTGCAAGATTATGATATTCCTCCTGAATGTGTGCCGATCTACTGCGACAACAATAATGTAATGTGCATAACGAAGAACCCAGTTCATCATTCAAGGACGAAGCATATTGATATCCAACATCACTTCATCAGAGATCATCAAGAGATGAAGGATATCGACATCCAATATATATGCACAGAAGAACAGATTGCGTATATATTCACTAAATTGCTAACTGAGACAAGATTTCAAGAATTATGCATCAAGTTAGGTCTTATGGAGATAGACGATGCTATGGACGAATGAGTTGTTATTCTCATTCTTTCTGGAGTTCTGGCTTTCTTGAAGAAGATGGAGAGAAACGTATCCTAGCTTACGTTTATGTTGCTGATTCTTGTTGCTGAATTTTGGTTGCTAAGCATTTGGTTGCTGAGTCCAAGCTCGCAGCATTTCATTCATTTGCTAAGTTATCGCAACAAGTGATTCCGATGCTTGCTAGAAGTCGAATGCTGAGTCCAAGCTCTCATCATTTTGTCTGAATGATGTGGTATATTATTCAGCGAATCTCAACAATATAGACGATTGCTAGCAAATG
The DNA here is from genome assembly GCA_026898455.1 of Plectranthus barbatus. Classification (NCBI taxonomy): domain Eukaryota; kingdom Viridiplantae; phylum Streptophyta; class Magnoliopsida; order Lamiales; family Lamiaceae; genus Plectranthus; species Plectranthus barbatus. The sequence goes on from JAPKLW010003457.1 coordinate 34,399, forward strand.
TTTGCTGAGTCCGAGCTCTCAGCATACAATATGAGAATGCTAAGGAATTTGGATGCTAGGCTGTGAATGCTGAGTCCAAGCTCTCAGCAGTTCATATATTTGCTAAAGACTTCCAATGCTAGCAGATTGCAGAGTCTAAGCTCTCAGCAGTCTCCGAAAGTCATAGCGGGAAATTTTGAACTTGAAAAGATGTGTTTAATGCGTGCAACTGGCTGCGTCAAACCAGGAGACAACACGTAAATCGCACTCTAGTTCATAGGGTCGTGGGTTACCATACGAAGGGTTTTGCCGAATCTGAACCATCTATTAGATTTAAACAGACGTTACCCCAGCCGTTGGATCATTACTCAGAAGGTATAAAGCTAATGCTTCGTCATTTGTTCAAACTTTCTGAAATTTTGCATATCTGAATCCCTAAAATTACGAAGCCTTCCAAACACTCTCCAAAACTTCTTTTGAATATTCTCTTTAGCCTTACGAAAGATGTCTAACCCAGAATCTTCCACTCCCACTGAGAATCCGGTTAAGTTTTACTTCAAGCCTAATCCTGAATTAACGCTGCATAAGAGTCATGCACCGGAGTTTACAGATATTGCGTCAAAGGACGACGTTAACGAGAGCATTCCCTACTCATGCTTGGTTTCTCTTGATAAGAAGAAAGAACAGTCTGGATTATCACAAGCTCAGAGGCGCGCGGCACAGGTGATGAAGGATAGAATTCTGAATACTCCTCTGGCTGCGAAATAGTTTCTGGGATGGGTGATGGACACCCGAGTACAGGTGCAGGTGGTCCAATACCTCTCTGCTGAACCAACGAAATTCCGACCACATATGGTCGTGGAGTTCTATGCAAGGGCCGTCTTTGATGATCGCTACACGCATTTCACAACCTCAGTATTCGGGACTCTCATCAAGGTAACTGCCGCCGCCCTAGCAGAGACGTTTGGCCTTCGCAACTCTGGCGAATGGGTCTCTACATATAAGGTGATAAACACCGCGGAGATGAAGGAGCAGTGGAATGAATGGAAGAGGCCGGAGGTGCAGGAGGACCCAGCACACCCTTGGAAAGTGGCCACTCCGATTCATCATTTCAAGGAGGACTACAAACTCCTTGCTGAGCTTGTGATAAAAATGTTTCAATGCGATGTGGGATCATATTCGGAACTATCTATAAAGAAGTATGTCGTGATGATGGCATTGGTGGATGGGTTTAATGGGAACTCGGCACAGTTCTTTTTTGAGCGGTGGTTGGACCACGCTAAAAAGAATCTGAAGATGAAGGAAGAAAGAACCTTCACGTCCAATGTCAACTTTGGACTGAAGATCAACAAGTTTCTTGAGACAATCATTCCTAAGGAGAAACTTGACAAGGGTGAGGCATTTCTAGCCACTGATTACATTCCATTGTGGAAGAAGCAGCTGACACCAATCAATGCAGAGAAGAATCCACCGACTGGTGAAATGGTGCTGCAGCCAACTATTCCTCTGACTGCTGAGGAAGTTGCTGAATTGATAAAGAATGCGGAGACAGAGCAGTGCTTCCAGAACTTGGATGAAATTGAGAAGCTTGGCGATCTACCTATTGATCAAATGGAGGAGATCATGGCTAAGAAGGAAGCTGAGCAATCAACCTAAGAGGAAGAGGTCTGATATTACCTCTCCTGTGAAGAAGAGGCAGACAAGAAGGAGGCTTGTTAAGACCTCTGAGCAGGAAACAACCAAGAAAGTAGCAGCAGAGAAGGAGGCTACTGAGAAGAAAGCAGATGATATTCCTCTATCCTCCAAACCCTTTGAAGAAAGAGTAAAGGGTGTCAGAGAGACGAAGAGGAAGAGGAAGGCAGAGAAGGCAGAAAAAGAAAATAAGATCTTCAAGAAAACTATGGAGGAGATAAATTTCAAAGCACGAGATAGGAATTTTAAGCAGGGCAAGCAGGCTGCGTATGAGCGAGAAGCAAAGAAGGCCACCGATCGGATAGCAGTGAAGAAAGTTGTTCAGCTTCTAGCAGGTGCAGCTGAAGAAGCAAGACAGCAAGCCAATGAAGCTGTCAAAAAGGGGAAAGAGAAAGTGATTCCTCCTGCTGCTAACACCCCTAACCCAATGCTGCTCAGAAGATAGTGCCTGAAGAGGAAGCCCTATCTGACAAAGCATTTGATCAAATGCTACACACTTGAGCATTCAATGTGCAACAAGATCCGAAAGGGAAAGTAAGTACTCTATTCCGAGATCCAAATGTTGAGCCAAGCAGTAGCAGTAGCTCCGACTCTGATGATGAGCCGCACCGTGCTGAGGGTGTTGGCACTTCTGGTTCGGGTCCGCATGCTGATCAAGGCGCTAGCAGTGCTGGAGGTACGAATGCTGAGATACCAGCTGCTGAGCAAGTTGCTAGTAGCACTGGAGGTGCTGACGCTAAGGCTGCTGCTCACATTTCAAATGTTGAGGAAGAGGCTCGCGCTGCTGCGGGAAGTGCTGAGATTCCACACGCGGAGCCAGAGAAGACTACTTTAAACCCTGAGCAGGATCCAGGCTTCCTGATTACTTGCTTCTCTGATTCTGACTCAGATGGTGAATCGGCTGATGTCTTCGATGCCAAGCTTTTAAGGAAGAGCACCACCGCATACAACGAGACTCTCCGAGTTCCATTCAAAGGACTCCCAGGTCCAAGATTCAAACTCAAGAGAGTGGCCCAGATGTGTGCACCTGTCTATCTAACCGAGGAGGTAAATTCTGATTTCTTTCCCATATTTGCGGAGATAGATGATTTTGTTTTGGCAGAAGTTGAGAGAGGCATTGCTCTAGTCTCTACCCTGAGCTCGATGAGACTACTCCTGAAGGGAAGCACTTGGCTGCTGAGTTTAGGAGATGGAAGAAATTTTACTACATGATGCACCAGCTTAGTCTCGAGGAGAAAGCGCTGGTGCTCACATTCAAAGGCTTCAATTTTTGGAGACACAGGAAACATGGGCAAATGATTGGATTGACCAGGTGGCTGGATCCAAGCAATTTACCAACAATGAAGTGGTTGCTCGTCTGCAAGGAATTAGGGCCCACAGGCTATTCTCCAAGTCGACATCCTTGCCTAAATCTACATATGCTCCAGATGGCTACTCTGATGCCAGGATTGAACTCTCCAAGCGCCAGGCCCGAGCAGCAGAAGAATACAGGAGACGGCATGCCGAATATGAAAAAGTTAAGAAGGACAGACTTTTTGCCCGAATGGCTGCAAAGGTTGCTGAACAGGAGGCTGCTGCACTAGACGCAAGAGATTGCTCTCCTTCTGGAAAATTACATTCTTGATGTCGTGCAAGACGAGATGGAGAAGGCTGCTAAAATCGTAGAAATCTTGGAAGGAGCCCAGCTAGTAACAGATGAATAGTCGAGATATTCTGCTGCTCTAGCTCAAATCACTGAAGCTCATGCTCAAATTGCTGAAGCTCAAAACTCAGCCAAGTCTCTATTTGCTAAAGAGACTCGCTATTCAGAGAAGCTAGCAGAGATGGCAGAAGTAAGGACGACAGCAGAGCGCGTAGTGGAGGCGGAGCCGACTCACTTAGTTGCTGATGAGAATGTGAGTGCTAAGACAACAGAGGATGCTTCTGCTAAAGGGTGCGAACATACAATAACAACATCATCTGCCCTTCTTGCTACCCCGGTGAGTTCTGTTCACTCTGTTGATCTAAATTCCTACATCAATGCTACCGTTTAGACTGGTATTTAGCATGCTCTATCTACTATCATTCCTAAGGCGGTAAATGATCAAGTTGGAAAGCAAATTACCGATGTAAGGAGGGAAGTAGATGAATTGCGCAACACTATCTCTGAAGTGAAAAGTGAAGTAGCAGTGGTGAAGCTAAACGTTACTGAAGTGCAAAGAGATGTAGAGTTCAACCGCGCTGAAATATCTGAAGCTAAGCAGCAATTTCAATCTGATTTCCAATCCTTTTCCTCCACCTTTTTTGTTGCGATCAAAGAGGGGGAAGAGAGGAGGCTTGCTGAAGCTGCTCAGGGGAAAAGGAGGAAGAAGTGTTGGCTTTCTAAGGAAGAGCAGCATAGGCTAGCGGTTGAAGAGCTGAGAAGAAAAGATGAAGAGCTAAATATTCAAAGGCTAGAGGATGAAAATGAAAGGCTTGCTAAGAAACTTGAGTTAGAAGCTGCTGAAAAGGAAGCGAGCAAGGCTTATCTTGATAAGTTCGTGCATGTGACACTTGGAAATTTTGATGAACTTGAGAAGAAGAAGTCAGCCCCTGATGCTTAATGTTTTATTTCTTAGCAAACCATTAACTCTTTTTGCCTTTCTGTTTTCATTGTATATGTATTGATCAAATCCTATGAATGATATCAGATCGGACTTAGACAATTTCTCATTGTCCAATTCTGACTTTTGTTGTGGGCCTTAGTTTATATACACTGTCTGTGTGTTCAATGAAAATGCATGTTGATGCTGAGATAAATTGCTTTCAGATTGGTGTGAATGCTTGCTAATTTATTTGGGTGCTATAATTCCCAGCATATTCCTTTAAGCATTTAATTATACTTTTTAACGAGAAATAATTCTGAGCACTTGTTGAGGCAGAATTTTATTAGAACCAATCCTGCTAGAACTAAGTTGGATAAACTCTGAGTTAGATTGCTAGAATAGCATAACTCTGATACTTAGAAACTTTTGTAAACTCAGAAATTTTTTCCGCTTAGATTCAACAAGTGATAGTAAGCTTTGATCGCACCAAAAAGGGGGAAATGGCGCAGCACTGTCTCTGAAATGAAAAGTGATGTAGCAGTGGTGAAGCTGAACGTTACTGAAGTACAAAGAGATGTAGAGGTCAACCGCGCTGAATTGTCTGAAGCTAAGCAGCAATTTCAATCTGATTTCCAATCATTTCCTCAACCTTTTATGCTGCGATCAAAGAGGAGGAAGAGAGGAGGCTTGCTGAAGCTACTCAGCGGAAAAAAGGAGGAAGAAGCGTTGGCTGCTAAGGAAGAGCAGGGCAGGCTGGTGGTTGAAGAGCTGAGATGAAAAGATGAAGAGTTAAAAATTCAAAGGCTAGTGGTTGAAAATGAAAGGCTTGCTAAGAAACTTGAGTTTGAAGCTGCTGAAAGGGAAGCGAGCAAGGCCTATCTTGAGAAGTTCGTGCATATGGCACTTGGATAATTTGATGAACTTGAGAAGAAGAAGCCGGCCCCTAATGCTTAATGTTTTACTTCTTAGCAAACCATTAACTCTTTTTGCCTTTCTGTTTTCATTGTATATGTATTCATCTAATCCTAAGAATGAAATCAGATCAGACTTAGACTATTTCTCATTGTCCATTTCTGACTTTTCTGGTGTAACTTAGTTAATATACACTGTCTGTGTATTCAACGAAAATGAATGTGGATGCTGAGATAAATTGCTTTCGGATTGGTGTGAATGCTTGCTAATTTATTTGGGTGCTAGAATTCCTAGCATATTCCTTGCAGCATTTACTTATACTTTTTAACGAGAAATAATTCCCAGCTCTTGTTGAGGGGGAATTTTATTAGAACCAATCCTGCTAGAACTAAATTGGATAAAATCTGAGTTAGATTGCTAGAATAGCATAACTCTGATACTTAGAAAGTTTTGTAAACTCAGAAATTTTTTCCTCTTAGATTCAGCAAATGATAGTAAGCTTTAATCGCACCAAAAAGAGGGAAATGGCGCAGCACTGTCTCTGAAGTGAAAAGTGAAGTAGCATTGGTGAATCTGAACGTTACTGAAGTGCAAAGAGATGTAGAGGTCAACCGCGCTAAAATATCTGAAGGTAAGCATCAATTTCAATCTGATTTCCAATTCTTTTCCTCCACCTTTTATGCTGCGATGAAAGAGGGGGAAGAGAGGAAGCTTGTTGAAGCTGCTCAGCGGAAAAATGAGGAAGAAGCGAAGAGCTGAGAAGAAAAGATGAAGAGATAAAATTCAAAGGCTAGAGGTTGAAAATGAAAGGCTTGCTAAGAAACTTGAGTTAGAAGTTGCTAAAAGGGAAGTGAGCAAGGCCTATCTTGAGAAGTTTGTGCATTTGGCATTTGTAAAATTTTATTGTACTTGAGAAGAAGAAGCCGGCCCCTGATGCTTAATGTCTTATTTCTTAGCAAACCATTAACTCTTTTTACCTTTCTATTTTCATTGTATATGTATTGATCAAATCCTATGAATGAAATCAGATCAGACTTACTCAATTTCTCATTGTCCATTTCTGACTTTTATTGTGTTCCTTCGTTGATATACACTGTCTCTGTATTCAACGAAAATGCATGTGGATGCTGAGATAAATTGCTTTCAGATTGGTGTGAATGCTTGCTAATTTATTTGGGTGCTAGAATTCCTAGCATATTCCTTGCAGCATTTACTTATACTTTTTAACGAGAAATAATTCCCAACACTTGTTGATGGGGAATTTTATTAGAACCAATCCTGCTAGAACTAAGTTGGATAAACTCTGAGTTAGATTGCTAAAATAGCATAACTCTGATACTTAGAAACTTTTGTAAAGATGCCCGTTCTGACGGAAAGTACAACAAAGGATAAAAGCTTTCCCGAAGTAGGTCAGAAAGTACTGTAAGATGCCGGAAAGGTGGAAAAAGCAAGTAACCCTCTTGGACAAAGGAACCGTTGTGTCTAACGGGTCTGGAGATTGAAAGTTTGAATCTCCAGATATAAAAACGATGTCCAACATAGAGAAGACTACTACTGGTCAATCAAACACTCGAACAAGAGATTCTTAAGACAAAAAGCGAAAAAAAAAAAAGAGTAGTCAGTTGAAAGCCAATATTTGAAAATTATTCAAAGCTTTCAACCACTGAAGTGTCTGCATTGAATATCTGACACTTCATTGAAGAGATTCCTTGACGTTGCTCAAGAATCTTCAATCATTGGGATTGTTGGGAAATTATTCCTAAAATCTCCCTTAGGACTTCTTTGTAA
>JAPKLW010003458.1:1181-41287 GCA_026898455.1 Plectranthus barbatus
GCCTTCACACACTCCTCACTGAAATCAAAGGCAATGTCTTTTTCTAATAAACTACACAAAGGCTTAGTTATCTTAGAAAAGTCTTGAATAAACCTCCTATAAAAGCCAGCGTGTCCTAAGAAACTCCTAACTCCTTTCACTGTCTTAGGTAAGGGAAGCTGTTCAATAGCTACAATCTTAGCCTTATCAACCTCTATTCCCCTACTTGACACCTTATGTCCTAACACAATGCCTTCTCTAACCATAAAGTGACATTTTTCCCAGTTTAGTACTAAGTTCGTTTCCTCACACCTTTGCAAAACAGTTTTCAGATTAACCAAACAATCATCAAAAGACAAGCCAAAAACAGAAAAATCGTCCATAAATACCTCCATAACATTTTCAATTAAACCATGAAATATGGACATCATGCACCTTTGAAAAGTGGCTGGCGCATTGCACAGCCCAAAGGGCATTCTTCTGTATGCGAAAATCCCGTAGGGGCAAGTAAAGGCTGTCTTGTGTTGGTCTTCAGGAGCCACCATGATCTGATTATATCCAGAGTATCCGTCCAAGAAGCAGTAATGCGATTTTCCTGCAAGACGGTCAAGCATTTGGTCAATAAAAGGTAAGGGAAAGTGATCCTTACGAGTTGCATTATTTAAAGCCCTGTAATCAATGCAGAAACGCCATCCAGTGGTTGGCCTCTCGATGACTTCCTCTCCTCCAGGCTTGATGACTTTCTCAAAACCTCCTTTCTTCGGAACCATGTGAGTTGGGCTGACCCACTCGCTGTCACTCGGAGCATAAATGATGTTGTTGTCCAACAATTTCAGCACCTCCTTCTTCACAACCTCTTGCATTTTCGGGTTCAGTCTTCTCTGAGGTTGTCTTTTTGGCTTGCTTCCTTCCTCCAAAATGATCTTATGCATCACAATAGACGGGCTGATCCCCCTTATGTCGGAAACCTGCCACCCTATCGCGGTTCTGTGCATCCTCAGAACTCTCTTCAGCTTTTCAACTTCTGTTTCAGACAGTGCTGAATTCACGATCACTGGATATGTGTCCTTCTCTCCCAGGAAGACATATCTTAGAGTCTCTGGCAAATCTTTGAGCTCCACCGCAGGGGCTTCGTTTTTTTTCTGTTCCTTCTTCAGCTTCGCTTCTAGTTCCTCTTCCTTGGTCCTCAACTCCAGAAATTTCACATCTTGCTTAGGCCTTACCTCCGGTGCCTTCTCCAATGCGTTCACCATCTCTAACAACTCATCACAAACTCCATACAACTCATCAAAGTCAAAGTTAGAGTGCAAAGAATCATGAATAACTTCCTCTAAAGCATCTTTCTTATCAGAATCAAAAGAAAAGGGAAGAGATACTACCTCAACACTGTTGCACTCATCATACCTGTCCTCGTGCTTCTTCATCGCATCGGAAATCGAGAATGTCACCTTCTGGTCATTGAATCGAAAAGTCAATTCTCCATCCCTCACATCGATCAAAGCTCCTCCGGTCCGTAAGAATGGCCTCCCAAGAATCAAGGGCACATTCTTGTCTTCCTCCATATCCAGCACAACAAAATCTGCTGGAAAGATGAACTCTTTGACCTGCACCAACACATCCTCCACTATCCCCTTTAGCTGCGAAAGAGAGCGATCAGCCATTTGGAGAGTGATAGTGGTTGGTTTGTTCTCTCCGATCTGCAATCTGTTGAAGATAGTTAGCGGCATCAAATTAATGCTCGCACCAGAGTCACATAGGGCATGACCGATCTCCAAGCCACCAATAACGCAAGGAATAGTGAAGCTCCCCGGATCTTGCCTCTTGATAGGCATCTTTTTCTGAATTACAGCGCTGCATTCCTCAAAGAGATTCACTGTCTCAAACTCCCCAAATCTCTTTCGCTGAGTTACTGCTTCCTTCAGGAATTTAGCATACCCAGGAATATCCTGCAGAACTTCCACCAATGGCAAATTAATCTGAACCTTCTTCAGATGTTCCAGAAATCGTGCGAACTGCTTGCTCATCTTATTCTTTGCCAATCTTTGAGGAAAGGGTATGTTGCTACCCTTGACAATTTCTCCAGAAGTGCTCCCCTTTTGTGTTTTGACTAGCTGGGGAGTCACTTCAGGTTCAACGTCCTCCTCTTCAGGACCCTTATCTTGGTGCTCCTGTCCATCATCACCCCCTGTGGGGTTACTGGGCCCATCATATGCTTTACCACTTCGGGTGGTAATGGCGCTGCAGTTCTTCTTTGGATTGGACTCAGTGTCGCTGGGAAACTGTCCCTGTTGGTGTTTCCCACTCACATGCTTGGCAATGGTAGAGATTTGATTCTGCATCTCTGTCAGTATGCTGTCATACTTATCAAATTTCTTCTCAAATTCCTCTTCCCTGGAACTCTGTCCTCTTCTGTCTTGCTGCCCATACTGCCTCCGCGGATTGTCACCCCCATTTCCTTGATTAGAGCTTTCACCTCTTTGATCAAATCCGGGAGGTGGGTTCATGGCACTGTTCTGATTCCCATAAGACTGGTTCTGATTCCCATAAGACTGGTTCTGATGCCCATAAGACTGGTTCTGATTCCCATAAGACTGGTTCTGATGCCCATAAGACTGGTTCTGAGGGTACCGAAAGTTGGAGTGATACTGAGGATTATCATTCTGATAGTGCGGCCTTCGGTAGTTCCCATAATTTCCTCTGCCAATATAGTTCACATCATCTACTGGCTGGGCTTCCACCTGAGCTAGTTCACCGTACTGATTCAGAATATGAGTTCCTCCTCTTGCGAAATTCCCCATCTGCTGCTGCTGCTGTTGAGTTCTATCCAAAAGAAGTAGATCCATCTTTGTTTCCATTGAGGCCATTTTTTCCTTCATCTCTTCCTGATCCTTTAAATCGGCCACACTCTTCACAAGTTTGTATTCCTTTCTTTCCTTCGGCCATTTGAAACTGTTTTCAGCCAGCTTCTCTATGGCCTTAGTGGCCTCATCTTCCTCCATATCGAGAAAGTCTCCTCCAGCAATATTGTCCAGCCGCAACTGTGTCTCATTCTCCACGCCGGCATAAAATTGGCAGATAATTTGTGCATTAGACATCCCATGTTTTGGACATCTCCTTATAAGCTCGCGGAATCTATCCCATGCCATGTAGAGTGGCTCGTCATATTCTTGGCTGAATGCCTGAATTTCTGCTTTCCTTTTAAGCGTCAGGCCTGGCGGAAAATACTTCAGCAAAAACTTCTCTTTCAAATCTTCCCATGTGCGTATCTCCGCTTTATTCAATCCTATCAACCAATCCTTGGCCTCGTCCGTCAGGGAGAAGGAAAATAGATACATTCTGATTTGTTCCTGAGGGACTTGGTTGATCTTTATCATGTCTGCTACCTCCAGAAACTTTGTGATATGACTATTCGGATCTTCAGTAGGCCTCCCCCCGAACTGATTTCTTTGAACCATTTGGGCGAGCTGCGGTTTGATCTCGAAGTGAGTAGCGTCCGTTCGCACATTGAATCCCTCAGTAGATTCTCCTCTCTGGGGTCGGAACAGATTGTTGAGAGGATTTCTCCTCTCCTCTCTTCGCTCACGTCCGCCCTGATTGTTAACTTGGTTCCGGACTTCTTCCAGTTGCCTCTGTAGATCCTCAATCAACTGCCTGTCGTTCCCTGGAATCTCGTCACCCATATCTTCTTTCACGACAACCTGCTCTGCCTGTTCTTGTATTTTCTTTGCCCTGGCTCTTGTAATCATGCACAACCTGCACCAACAAGAACTTCAATTTAGTAACAATGAAATAAATCTAGACTACCAAGCTTTTAAATCTCCTAATATCAAATAACGACCTACAATTTGAGTCCCCGGCAACGGCGCCAAAACTTGATTGCAGTATTTTTTATCAAGTATAAATTATCGAACACGAAGACTCAATTCGCCCGTTATTCAAGTAAAAGTCTGATTTTGAAACCTAATATCTAGATGCGATAAAATACTTTGAATATCAAATTCCAACTATCTAACATGCAATTAACGACTAAAACAATTAAATAAACTTCAATTCGACTAAGTAAATTCCAAAGGAGTACGGTTGAGGAATATAGGATGGATTGGGAGTAGATTATGAATATGTTTGGACTTGTCACTCACACAAACCAGATTCAATAGATAGCATGGGTCGGTTCATCAAACTCTAGTTAAAACCCTTAGTACCGGTGCAATAACCGTTGACTAATTGAAATCTCTACCTAAGTCTAGGTATATTAATCTCAATTAACTCCCAAAAGCACATTGAACTCATTGACCTAGATACCAATTCACCTATCTTCTAAGTGAAATAATACCCAATTATTATTGCAATCCCCTCTAATGCACAAACCTATCAAGTTAATTCATTGAGGCATACTTTCCAACACATGGTGATCAATCATGAAGGGAACACAAATTGAATCCACAATAATAATCAAAACCTTGAAAAACTTCAATAATCCAAATCCAAACAATATTCAAATCATCCCCAATCACATCCAAATCCTCAACAATGAGTTTAGCTACTCATAATTCTAAATGAATTCATCAAAACCATAAAGTAGAACATAGAAGAGAAAGTAGAATAAAGAAGCTTAGGAATTAATGATGAATCTTCAATCTCGCTTCGAATCCTTCCTTCCACCTTCAATTTCCAGCTTTCCGGAAGTGAAAATCGCCTTCGATTATGCCTTAGTCTCCCTAGGGTTTTCAAAAGTCGAACCCTCCAAATGTGGAATTCTTTGGCCTTTTATAGGTGTAAAACCCGCAGCTTCAGTGATTCAATCCCGCGCGGGATCCTCCTTTGAAAAACTCCATCCCGAGCGGGAGAAGAAAACTTATCCGTCGAGAAAACCCGATCCGTCCCGAGCAGGATGAGACGGTCCCGAGCGGGATCTGCTACGACCCTCACACCATCTCTCGAATTCACGCCTATTTGACGTATCCCGAATGCACTGGTGCCTCCCGAGCATCGGTCCCGAGCGGGACCAAGCCGTCCCAAGCGGGACCGGCTTCGACTTTTCAGCAATTTCTTTCTTTCTCGTCCCGAACGGGAGATGTGTGTCCCTAACGGGATGTGCTTCGCCCTTGGCCTCAATTTAGCTCCAAAACTCGCATTTTTTCACCTTTTTCACATCCTGCACACACAAAACAACTCCAAACCACCAAGTGAAGGAAGATCAAGAAAAGAAGAGATATGTGTGTGATTTGTGTACCAAATTCTCACCAATTCATTCAATTCACATCCCAAAAATCATGCAAATTACACACATATCAATACACATGTCTTGAATGACTTCTGAATATCACTCATAACAACTCTAGCATAAAATTCAGCAACCATGTGCGGATGAAATTGATCAGGTTCAGCGGTGAGATACCTTACCAGCAGTTCGGAATCAAGGAGATTTAAAATCCATTTGGGAAAGTGTTTGTTGGCGAGTGGCATGTACAGAACCCTGTCTTTCATGATCTGGGCCACTCGTCTTCGTTCCGCCGAATGAGTGGACAGCTTCTTCTATCGGGCCATGGTCACCAATGTGCAGTAAGGAATAGACTCATCAATGTCCTCTTTCTTCTCAATACCAGTGAACTCGGGTGCATGTCGAACATTCAGGGGCGAGCAAGTGGTGGCTGGATAGATGAATGTGGGTCGTTGAAATTGAGTGGTGTCTAGGTTTTCTGAAGATGTAGATTCGGGATTTGTGTCTTTGTGTGAGGAGGTTGAAGAATATTGATTTGAAGTCATGGTTGGGTAGTTTTTCTGAGAATTTTGAGAGGGTTTTACAAGGACGGAGGTGAAGGGTTTCTGAAGATTGGTAGGGATTCGAAATCTAATTATGGTGTAGAGGATTTCGGAGTACGAGGAGAAAATGACGACGAGGATTGAAAGCACTTTAAATTCAATCAACGGTTGGGGTTGAGAGTTAGATCGTGGGTATATCCACGTTCTTCGGAGCTTGAGTGTGGATGACATGGCATAATCCAATTTGTCACCGTCGTCTGGACGCATTAAATGTTTCTCCGTATTAAAAAGCAAATGTCCCACGTCTGATTTGAGATTTTCAGCAGCCAAGATTAATAGAATAAAGCAGAAGCTACCATGTATTTCATGGTATCATCATATTAACCTCCGGCATTGCTTTTCATGCATGATCATAATCTCTTCCGATTTGACCTTTTTATTAATGAATTACTTCACTCCACTCAGCGACCCTTCAACTTCAGAGATGAGCAGTTACCAAGGGCTTCTCTATAAATAGCATAAGCAGGCGATGCATTTGATACGAATTCTTGTGACTCTTGTTCTTCTTCTCACAAAAATTCACTAATACTGAAATATGGAGCCAATTCAAACTCTCTTCGTTCCGCGGCACAGAATCCTCTGTGATTCTGGTTTGTATGAAGAGTACGAAATAGATTATCACATAGCATAGTGGATTATGTCCAGTCTTCATGCCAGTGGTGTGGCCAAGTTCATTTCTCTGACGCCTCATTCGTTCCACATGGAACATCTCCAAAACTTCGTTCGAAAAAGTGAAGCCATTGGAGACTCCATTGTTGGTGTCTTCAGGAATCAGTTGGTGAGGTGGACCGTGGACACTTTTGCTTCAGAGTTCGGCTTACCGAGGGGTCCAATTTCTGTGATGGAGTATCGCAATAATGAAATAGCTCCAGAGTGGTCTTCATGGATGAAATGGAGGCGTTATGCTGAGCTTGAGTTCTCGCCTACCCCATCAGCATACGGACTGCAGGCTCGCTATCAGGTTCTCTTCGAGATAGTCTGTGGAATGGTGGTGGGAGTGAATCCAGATGATATGATCTTCTCTCGTGAAGTCTGGAAGGTTATGATGGCGATTGATGATCGAGCAGAGGTTGACTGGGTGGCTTTCGTCTTTCAAAGGATGCGACAGAGTGTTCAGCAGTTTCCTCAACTTCACCTTCCCTATGGGATGCCGTTAAGTTGGCTGCTAGAACATAGATTCCCCGATCTTACTCTAGGTCCCTCGAACCTTCGAGGGACAGATTTTTATCCTTTTGTGCCTTTGTCGCCTTTCTGAGTTGGTTGAATCCTCTGCTTATGTAATTATTTTTGATGATCTATATATAAGAACAAGTCTATGTTTTAATTTAGACAATCCCATATATATATGTGCTCAATATCAAACATCTGCTTGATAATATCCTTGATAATCAATTATGTAGTAATTCTGCTGTGTATGCTTCTGCTAAGATCGTAGCAGATATATGTTCTGCTTAAAAATGTAGCAGATACCTCTTCAGAAAACAGTTAGCAGAGTATCCATCCTCTAGCAGATATACGCCCTCGTCTTTTAGCAGAAATATCATTTTTAGCAGAGTGTCCATCCTCCAGCAGAGATATCAAGTCTAGCAGAACATCCATCTTCTAGCATAGACCTTATTCATTAACAGAGATCTCACTCGTTAGCAGAGGCCTTATCTCTAGCAGAGACTTCATCTCTAGCAGAGATATGAACTCTAGCAGAGATCTCATCTCTTAGCAGATGGAACGACGATCTTTAGTGTAAGCTTCTCTCCAAGCGTCGATTACTTTTTCAAGAAATACTTAGACCGATCTAACGTGGCGTCTGTCTATTCGTTGTGTATCAGATGATCATTAACTCTGAATCAAATAGATTTTTACGAACAGAATTATGATTCTTCCCCTATAAATGCCCTTCTTGTGTGTATCTTTATTATCACAAGAATTCTTTTCTGAGCATTTTTCTTTTTCTCGTTCAGAAAATTTTCAAGCAAATGGATTCTCCTGGTCAATCCTTGGAATTGCGCCGAAACCAGATCCTTCATGAGGCTGGTTTGAACTCTCTGTACGATAACAATCCAAGAGTGGCAGAGATCGTCATGTCGAAGTTGAATCGTAGTAGATTGACCCAATTCGTTACTGCTACGCCAAAATGTTTCCAAGGCGATGTTCTTCGAGAATTCATCGAAGACTGTTCTGTGGAGGGAGATGGCATTTATGGTTCCTTCCGCGGCAAGCTCATATATTGGTCATCGGACGTCTTTTCTCGTCGATTCGGCCTTCCCAGAGGTCCTGGGTCTATCTTCGACCACCGTGTGACGGACATTGCCTCTGAATGGTCTGCGTGGCAGAAATGGAGACGAACTCCTTCGTCTGAATTTTCCCTTTCTGTCTCAGCATACGATCTGCGCACTCCTTATTGGGTGCTCTTTCGTATTGCTAACAATATGTTGATGGGAGAGGACTGTGATGACACTTCCTTCTCAAAAGAAACGTGGCAGATCATGATGTCCATTGACGATGGAGCCGAGGTAGATTGGGCGAAATATATCTACAATAGTGTTCGAGACTGTGTCCAGTATTATCTGGCGGTGCCTCTGCTGAATGGAATGCAATTTAGTTGGCTGCTGGAGCAGAGTTTTCCTCAGATAGCAGAAGGACCAACGAATCTTGTAAATGCAGACTTTTTCCCGTTTAGGCCTTCTTCCTCCTAGAATAGCGATCATGTCGTTGTTTTCGATTCTCCTATTTTCTTTTGTAATGACATCTTGTCGATGAATGAAAAGATATATGAAAACTGCACAACTAAGTTTTGTTGTCTGGCATTTGTTAACAACATTTTCAGCCAATTTCTGCTCGGCATTTTCAATATTAGCAGAGAGCTATGATGAATATTCCTCAGCATATGTAATCATCTTCCAGAATACGTAACGATGTCGAAATCCAAGAAATAAGGATAAAAATAACATCTCTTCTGATACTCTGTTTCTGATATGCTTGCATCATAGTCTCAGCAAACTGTCTTTTGAATGTGTTGAGTGTCTGTAGCAACCTTCCTGTGTCTGATGTGAGCTACTATTTTCCACACAAGGTCATCAAGTGCTATCATTTAAGACGGCAGATTTTTGTCTTAATCAAAGGATTTGGGATATCCTTTGGTGTCTTCTTTAAGCATTCGTTGATAAGAACACCATAATACTCAGGTAGGTCGACTTGCCATAAGTAACCTTATTAAGACAGGTGGTGTTTCCCCCTTTGTCGAGACTCCTCTACTTCTGCTCTTCTGAGTTTTGAATTCATTTGATAGGACACTTTTGGGAGAGTGTTCCCATTATGGATAGAGCCAAGATCTTGCTATAAATAACATCTCACTTGCGTTCTTGAATTGCATCCTTTCCACTCCATTTAGCATAGCATTTTCTTCTTCACTAGTTTCAAAATGCATCATATTACCATTGCTCCAAGTGATTTATCTGTCACTCGCAACCAGATTCTTCATGAATCAGGGTTGTATTTTGAGTATGGTAACAACTGTCGAGTTGCAAACTTTGTTATGGGAGCTCTTCATGAGAGTTGTCTAACCCAATTTCTGACTACTATGCCAACATGTTATCAGAAATGAGCTCTTCAGAGCTTTATCTTCAGGTGTAAAACCGATGATGACGCCATTTGGAGTTGCTTTGACAATCAAGTGGTGTGTTGGACTCCGGCCTTTTTCTCTCAAAAGTTTGGCCTTCCTCGGGGTTCCACTCGCGTGATGGATGTCTACCGCCATTTGACTGCTCCAGAGTTCGGCTACTGGAATAAGTGGAGGCAGTCCGACAACTGTGACTTTTCACCAACTCCATCATGTTTGGATTTGAAAGAAGAGTATAGAGTCATTTTTTACATTGTTAGCAATGTCACTTTTGGTGTCCCTGCTGACAACTATGTGTTCAACCCAAGGATTTGGAGATGAAGAACGTTGATTGGGCGGAGTTCTTCTTTGATGGAGTGAAGAGATGCATCGATCTCTTTCCTCAGTTTCCTCTGCCAACTGCCATGCAGCTAAGTTGGTTGCTTGAGCAGACGTTTCCTCATCTAGTTTCTGAAGGTATCCCTTTGATGGGATTCGACTTTTATCCTTTGAGGGCTCACTTTCCTAACTGTGGTTGAAGAATGCTCCGAGCTCTCCTCCCCTTTGTGTCCACAAAAATATTGTTAGATTTGTAGCACACGATGGTGTAGAGTTGGATATAACTGATAGCTTTTGAAGTCTGTTGCCCTTCTGTTGAATGAATATGCCAATTTTAGATTCCTTCTTTTCAACTATTTTCATGACATTGTTCAGCATTTCGTAGTGTAGTGATGTCAAGATATCTTCAACAGGTCGAAGAAATAGCAATCAGAATATACTAATTATCAGACAAATTTCAAGCATATTCTTATTGAAAGAATAAGAGCTAGGACTCATTCATCCACATCTGTATCTAATTCCATCAATCCCAGTTTCAAGCATAACTCTTTAAATCTGGTTTCTGAAAGAGGCTTTGTAAATATGTCTGCTATCTGATCTTCGGTGCATATATAGCGAACGTCGATATCTCTCTTCTCCTGATGGTCTCGTATGAAGTGATGACGGATATCGATATGCTTGGTCCGAGAGTGATGAACAGGATTCTTTGTGATGCACATGGCACTATTGTTGTCGCAATAGATGGGTACACATTCAGGAGAAATCTCGTAATCTTGTAATTGTTGCTTTATCCATAGAATTTGCGAACAACAGCTAGCAGTAGCTACATACTCTGCTTCAGTGGTGGAGATAGCAACAGAGTGCTACTTTTTGCTGAACCAGCTAATGAGCTTGTGTCCCAGAAATTGGCATGTGCCACTTGTGCTTTTCCTGTCGATCTTGCATCCTCCAAAATCAGAATCTGAATATCCACTCAGAGCGAGACTATCTTCTCTGGGATACCAAATTCCTAGTCCTTTTGTACACTTCAGATAGCGAACAATTCTCTTGGCAATGTCAAAGTGAACCTTCTTAGGCTTGGCTTAATATCTAGCACATAATCCTACGGCATACGAGATATCTGGTCTGCTAGCGGTAAGATATAGTAGTGAACCTATAATCCCTCTGTAAAGAGTAGGATTCACATCATCTCCTTCTTTTTCAAGAGCAGCAATGCATGTTGTGCTGATAGGTAATCGAAAACTCTTGGTCTTCTCCGGACAGTATTTAGCGATTAAGTCACGAGCATACTTCTTCTGATGCATATTCCTTCTTTGGATTGATGAACTTGTAGTCCAAGAAAATAAGACATCTTCCCCATCATGCTCATTTGGAAATGGCTAGTCATGAGATCAGAGAACCTATCACATAGATCTTGATTCTTTGATCAAAAGATTATGTCATCAACATATATTTGAACTAGCAGAATGTTGTCTCCATCTTTAATGCGAAAGAGAGTTTGATCTATCCTCCCTTTCTGAAATCCATTATTCAATAGAAACTTAGACAAAGTTCCATACCAAGCTCGTGGTGCTTGCTTCAGACCATATGATGCTTTCTTGAGCTTGTAGACTTGATTGCCTTGCTCAAATCCCGGAGATTGCTCGACATAAACTTCCTCCTTGAGCTCGCCATTAAGGAAGGCGCTCTTCACGTCCATCTGCATTACATCAAACTCATGGTACGCAGCATATGCCAAGAACAGACGGATAGCCTCTAGTCTTGCTACTGGGGCGAATGTTTCATCATAATCTATGCCTTCACATTGTCTATATCCTTTGGCCACAAGACGTGCCTTGTTCCTGACTACAGAACCTGATTCATCTTTCTTGTTTTTGAATACCCACTTAGTGCCTATAACACTTTGATGTTCTGGTCTGTCGACTAGTTCCCACACATTGTTGCGTGTAAACTCTGCAAGCTCCTCTTGCATGGCATTCACCCAATCCGCATCTAGCAGTGCTTCTTCTACTTTCTTGGGTTCTTCATTAGATATGTAACAAGCTAACATGGCATTGCCGTTCCCTTGTCTGGTTAGGATAGGATCATTTACGCTTCCAAGAACACTGTCTGAAGGATGCGCACGTAGCCATGAAGGTCTGATACATCTTGAAATTTCAGCATCTGGTTCTCCTTCTTGATGAGTATTATTTTGATTAGCTTCTACTGCGTTCTCCTGGGGTTCAGCAACTGGGACAACTGGTATTCCTTCTTCATCTGCTTCTGGATCTTCATGAACAGGATCGGCATGAGCAGGTATGACAACAGGTGGAGCTCCAGCAGCAGGTTCCTCCAGGATTGGATTCTCAGCAACTCCTTTGCTAAGATCTTCAGTAGATCCTTCATCACCTTGATCATCAAGAATTCCAGCAACATCTAAATTCTCATTTAGATATATAGAAGATGGGGCCTCAGCATGATCAATAGCATCACTGGCCTGGTCAGCAGTCTGGTCACCTGCTGAGTGCGAAGTTTCTGGATTGACATCAGTCGTAGACCTAATCGGATCAATACTCATATTTTCAAAAGATTTTTGTAGAGATTGATCGTGGATATCATTGGTCTCATGATTGTCATTTTTATGTTCTTTGTTAGCCCTGCGCCCTAAAGTAGACTCATCACAAATAACATTACATGTTATTTCCACAAGTCGAGTAGTCATATTTAACACTCGATAACCTTTGTGAGATGGGTGTCCATATCCCAGGAAAACACCTTCATCAGACTTAGGCGTAAAAGTGTTAAGTTTAGACTTCCCATTGTTATGGATATAACATGTTGAACCGAAAGCACGAAAGTGTTTACTGAAGGCTTACGACCATTATACACTTCATAAGGAATTTTGTTGAATCTGCCATTAACCGCACTCCTATTCTGAGTGTAGCAAGCAGTCATGATAGCTTCTACCCAATATTTTCCATTGAGTCCTGAATCAGCAAGCATAGACCTCGCTGCTTCCTTTAAGGTTCTGTTTCTTCGCTCTACTATCCCGTTCTGTTGTGGTGTTCTAGCAGTGGATTTTTCATGATGAATACCAGCTTCCGCACAGAAGTCCATCAAAATTCCGTTACAGAATTCTGCTCCATTATCTGATCTAATCCTTTTAACTGTAACTTCCTTGTTGTTCTGCTCTTTAAGGATCAGCTCAGGTAGCAGTGTTTTTACTTCATCTTTGCTTTTTAGGAGTTGAACCCACGTGTACCTGGAAAAATTGTCAACAACCACAAGTGCATATATTTTCTTATTGACTGTGGGTGGTGTGACAGGACCAAACAGATCCATGTGTAGGAGTTCGAGAATTCTCCCTGAGGTATCCTTTTCTGGATTTGATTTGAAGGACGCCTTTGTTTGTTTGCCTTGTTGGCACGCTTTGCACACTCCTTCCTTTCGGAAAGATTCAGCAGGGAGTCCTTCGACCAGCTTGTGTTTGGCTAGATGATTGATCGTTTTGAAGTTTAGATGGTTCAATCTTTTATGCCACAGCCAATTGGTTTCATCTTTGTTGAATGCTACGAAGCACGAGTCCTGTTGGCCACTTAGCCAATCGACTACGTATAGTCCACCCTTGCGGATGCCTCTAAGCTTCACTTCACCTGTAACTTTATCAACAATATCACAGCCAGAGTCAATAAAATAAACTTTATATCCATTCTCACATAGTTGGCTGATGCTCATCAAATTGTGTTTAAGGTTTGAAACGAGAGCAGCATTAACAATTCGGATTCCATCTCGTTCTACACATCCTCTTCCAATGACTCTTCCTCTGCTGTTATCACCAAAAATAACTGAGGATCCATAAACACTTTGTAAATCTGAGAATAAGTCTGCCCTTCCAGTCATGTGTCCTGAGCAGCCGCTATCAAGAATCCATTCATCTGGAGATCTTGACTCCTTCACTCTTAGATTATGGTTCTGCAAGACAATTAAGAGAATGATTTAGGTACCCGTTTAGTCTCGGGTCCTGCAGGATTAGCAAGTGTCATTGTTCCTTTTGGAACCCACATTTGAGTGATCTTCAAAATTTTCTTCTTCACATCACTCTTTATACCTTTCTCAACCTTAGGATAAGTAAATATTGCATACTTAGATTGAGGATGAGGTGTGGTAGTGTGTCGAGCCTTCACTGTCTTTTTGAAAGAATTTGTTTTGGACTCAGGCTTCACATAGGTGATCCGCCTATGTGGTGTGTATGTATTATATGAAGGTCTTACAACATTTTAATTAACATGCTTGCTTGTATGAAATGAAGATCTTGATGTCCTGGCTGTAGATACATACTGTTCGGCATTCCTTCTAGACTCTGCTGATCTTGGTTGCGAAGCATATATTCTCGTATTCTGCTTGAATTTATCATTCCTCTGTTGAGGTTTCATAGCAGACACTCGAGTATTCTGCTGAGATATAACGTACCTCTGCTGTGCTTCCCTAGCATATATTCTAGGATTCTGCTGGGATATATCGTGCCTCTGCTGAGGTTCCCTAGCAGATGTTCTAGTATTCTGCTGAGGTTTCACAGATTCGCTAATGAATGTTTCAGCAGATTCCTTTTCTTTCAGTTTTTCTCCAAGGATGAATTTTCCAGCAGAGACAAACTGCATAGTCTTCTGCTTAGAAGATTCTCATTTATCATAGCGATCAAAACCAACACCAGCTCTATCTTTGTGGTGCTTTTGTTGATTAATTGCGGCATTCAAAACAGCTTGGCTGGTCGTGTAAGTACAAATGCAATTTTCTTTTGGTTCATTTTTCAGCAAAATGTTTTCTTTTTCAAGAATTTTGAAATTTTCAGAAAGTATTGAAAATTCAGCTTTCATTTTTATAAGTTCCTCACTTGCAGACCTTAGTCTTTCGACTTCCTTGGTCAAATTTGAAACTTCCAACTTTAGTGAGGTGTTTTCACTTATAATGATATTTTTTATTTCATACATCTTAGAGAATTCTTCATTTAGCTTCGTGAGATAGTCTTCCTCAGAATCTAAAATGAAATCCTCGCAATCATCAAAGGTTGTAAATCTAGGTATGTTTACTGAAATTACCTCGTTGTTCTCGGCTGCTAGAGCCGTTTCAGCATTCTGATCAGCATCTGCATCAGCAAATTGATCTTCCACGATGTCTGCCATCAGAACTAGCATGGCTTCTTCATCCTCTTCTTCTGAAGATAGATAGTATTCTTCATCGTTTTCTGGAATATCCTGAGTTTCTGTTCTGGTTAAGAGCGCTTTCTTGACTGCGTTGCCTGCACGTCTTTCAAATCTCTGCTTCAGACGCTCCCTTTCTTCTTGCTGACTTTCGGACAATCATGTTTCAAGTGGTCAGGGGATCCACACTCAAAACAAGTCCTAGGCTTTCGCTCTGCTGAGCGGGTATGAGATGGTGACGGTTGTGCTTCCTTTGTCTCCTTTTCAGCTTTAACCTCCATCAACATCTTTTGAAGCTTTTTCATCTGTTCTTCTAATTCACTGATCTTGAGATCAGCATGATGGGATCCTGAGGTTGTAGCAACCTCTTTTGTTTGTGTTACAGGAACAGATCTATCTTGATTATGATATAATTTTTTTGGTTTAAATTTGTTGAAGTCCTTTTTAGCATAATATGCTAAATCATCTGTACTAGCAGTAGATTGTACTACCGCAACTTCATTCCTTTTTGATTGTTGTATTATGAATTCATGTGATTTTAGCTGAGCAAATACCTCGGATGTTGTCATTTTGCTGAGGTCTTTTTCACTCAGACTAGTCATTTTAACAAACCAGTCGTCTCTGGGATATAATTTAGAGATAATCTTATGATTCATCTCCCCATTTTCATATTTCTTACCAAGAATATTCAATTCTCCAACGATGGTATTGAAACGTTCTTCCATAGCTTGTATGGATTCTCCTGCATTCATAGAAAAAGACTCATATTTGTCAACAGCTACCTGTAGTTTGTTGCGTTTCATCTGGTCCGTCTCCTGAGATGATTCGCACACATAGGTCCACATTTCTTTAGCTGTATCGAACTCCAAAGCCTTTTGTGCCATCAGCTTAGGTAGAGAGTCAAGGATTAACTTCTTTGCAACATGCTCCAGCTGAGCTCTTTTCTTGTCTTCACTTGTATATTCCTCAAAAGGTTTTTCAACTATTTGGGGTCTCCGTGGCCTTGGGGGTCTAGGTTGATCTCCTTCATCAGCTCCTTCAGCGGGTTCGGGTACAGGTCCTATAAAAGTGTTGGCTTTCATAATCTTAATGGGACCTCTTTCAAGTACCTCAACCATTTCTGGGTGTATGCTCTGAAGCTGTATTAAGGCCATCTTTTTCCATGTTGTGAAGTTCTCCCTATTGTACTTTCCAAGAGAGTGATTCAACATCTTGTCTCCTGAGCTAAACAAGTGAAACACAGATAAACAGGTAAAAGTGCTAGGAAAATGTGGATCTGATCTTAAGCGACTCAGAAGTAGTCGGTTTTTCAACCTCCTGCTCTGATACCACTTGTTGGTCCCGAAATATCAGAGTCGTCGTGTTGATAACTTAACACGAAATGCAGCGGAATAGTTTTATATCTCTTGCACTTATCGTTGTTTTTCAAAAGTTAGTTAGCTCAAGTTATGTCTTAAGTTTGTGTTCAGATATACTCTAGCAACTCTGTTGCTAGGTTTCAAAACAATCTTGGAAAGGTAGTATAATAAAACAGTAAATGAACCCGAGATTTTATAGTGGTTCGATCCAAATGATCTACGTCCACTCCTTAGCCGAAACGCTAAGAATTTCACTAGAAAAGTATACAATCAGTATAAGGATTTGCCAACACTTGCAGTAGGCGGTGAACTTTCAAACTGGCCACAGCACAACTATCCTCCGATACTTTGCACTTTTCCGAACACAGCTCCGGCCAAGTCAAGGGCGCACCTTCGTAAAACTTGTCCTTCGCTAATGAGACTATTATAGTTAGTCTCTAACTTCAATAAACATGCGGCAAGGCCCGTCAGAGTCAATCTCTTTTCAAGAATGACTGTTGGATACTCCTAGTAAAGAGATTATCCCAATGATTGAAGATTCTTAATGGAACTTCAAGAATCTTCAAGGATGAGTGTCAGATATTCAATGAGAGGACACTCTGGGTTGTTGAGGGTTTTGAATGTGCTTTTTATCACGAGCTCTTCAACTGACTACTTTTCAATTTGTTCGCTTTGTCAAAGGAATCTCACACTTGTGTAGTTTGCGAATGTAGGTAGTGATTGAAGCAGCACTTAATCTCATCTTT
Organism: Plectranthus barbatus; assembly: GCA_026898455.1. Taxonomy (NCBI): domain Eukaryota; kingdom Viridiplantae; phylum Streptophyta; class Magnoliopsida; order Lamiales; family Lamiaceae; genus Plectranthus; species Plectranthus barbatus. Next base: position 18,199 of record JAPKLW010003458.1, read on the forward strand.
GAGACTGTCTTTTATAGGTGGAGATTCAAACTTTTAATCTCCTTATCCGTTAGACTCAACGGCTCCTTGATCCGAAAGAGCTTTGTCTGTGAAACTCACTTTTGTTTTTGACTTGTACTTTCCTAGCCACTTCGGGAAAGTCTTATCCTTTTGCGTGAGCTTTTTGTCAGTGTGGCAGTCCAGCTTCGAATTTGATTCTTTTGTTTTGGTAAGCTAGAATCTGCTACAAGTATATTCCTTGTGATCCTTTGACTTCCGTTGTTTGCGATTCTTTATTCATTGCTGAAGAGTCCGAATGCTAATTCCTTAGCATTCTGTCTAGCAAACGTTCAGCCAATTGCTAGTGATCCTTTGTTCTCTAGCAGTTTGTAAGTCGAATGCTGATATCATTTGCTTTGTGTCTGCTAGGGATTCTTCTCAGCACACTAGTCTATTACAACTCAATGTACAACTTATACAGGACTTTACAAAGTGTGCTAGACTCTCTAGATTTCGGCAAATGATCGACCAACTAAATAAGGTTTGATCCAACAAAACCTTTTACAAACAAGTCCTAATGGAGATTTTAGGGATAATTTCCCAACAAACAACCAAAAACCAACCCAAACGTAATAATTCCATAAAGAATATGAATGATGCATGAAAATACCACGTAATGGTCTAATCTAAGGTCAAAACTTAGCAGATTCACATCAGTAAAATGCACAAAATCAGTGTTTATCAGAGAAGGAGCAAAATTGCGGAGGAGATTGCTTGATGTTGATCGATGCACCTCCCACGTCGATGGACACCAAGGATGGTTCGTCGAACGAGGAAGATGAGAGCTCGATCAACGCCGAAGCCCATTCCGGGCAAAAATTTGAGGTAGTCTAAAGATCAACTCTCTCCTATGCCATTCCCTCAGCTGTTCGCGAAGCAGAAGGAGGACTCCAAGTTCTCCAGATTTGTGGAGAATCTAAGGAAGGTCAGCATCAATATCCCATTGATCGAAGCACTGAAGGAGATTCCGGGGCACATGAAGTACCTCCAGAAATTGATGAGTGGAAAAAAGCAATTCGTGGAGAACGAGACGGTGAAGATCCACGAGCAGTGCAGCCTGCTATTGCAAAAGCAAGTGCCCATCAAGAGAAACGATCCTGGGTGCTTCTCTATTTGGGTTGAGATTGGGGGATGCACTTTCGAGAGAGTACAGTGTGATACTGGGGCTAGTATCAACCTGATGCAGTACTCCATCTTCAAGCGTCTCAATATCGGAGAGATGAGGCCCACGACGATCACCCTGCAGATGGCGGACCGGTCTGTGTCCCGCCCGAAAGGTATACTAGAGGATGTGCTCATTTGCGTGGGCCATCTCATTTTCCCTAAAGATTTTGGGGTGCACGAGATGAAGGAGGACGAAAACATGCCCATGATCTTGGTGCGTGAGTTTCTCGACACCTCTGCTGCTCTCATTGACTATTGAGGCAGCGAGATCACACTCCGGGCGAACGATAGGAAGATCACCTTTGCGATCGACAAGAGCAAGAAGAAAGCGGAGTGCAATCGGATCTCAACTACTGAAGAAGGTAATGAATCTGAGGAGGAGGAAGCAGATGCCATTGAGTGGGAGCAAGGAAATGAAGGGGTGAAATTGTCAACTAAGCCTCTTCTTTCTGAGCTCACCACCATTGTCAAAGACCGGAAGGTTTACATCGTGGATGCCAATGGTCGGCGAGTATGGACCTGACCTCCCTGGTGGTGATTTGAGGCATTGTCGAGCTGCGACGTTAAATCAAGCACTTGTTGGGAGGTAACCCAACCGTTTACATGCTTTCTTTTCAACTTTCATTTTTATTTTGAATCTCTGTTATTTTTGCTTTTATTTTTCGTTAACATTTGTTTAGTAGTTTATTTTCATAAAAAAATTGAGTGAAGCCTCGGCATCGATCGTCGCAGCCTGGCATCGATCGACACCGAGAGGGCCGATGTGTTGCACTTTGATCCACAGCAGGATCTACAAGAAGGCTTCACGTCGATCGATGAAACCCTATGTCGATTGAGGCGAAGTGCCAACAGCTATTATTTCACGTGGCGTGATGTTTGAAGACTCCGATGGGATAAAAAGTTGATGTCTGAGAGCAACTACCAGGTACCGTTCCCTCTTTTGGCTGATTTTCGAACTTATTCCACTCTTTGAGTTGGAAATAAGTTTGGGGGGATATGGACAAGAGATGGAACGTTATATCTTTTATTTATTCTGCTTTCCATCTTTAATTTTTTATTTTATGATATTTTGTGACGAAATTTTTGAGTTTTAAAATAACCTGAATGAGATTGTGAGATTAGTCTCATACCAGGCTCTGGGTGCTTGCTTCAACCTATAAAGAGCCCGCCTAAGTTTGTACACTTGGTTTCCTTCTTCAAAGCCAGGGGGCTGCTCCACATAGACCTCTTCTTTCAGCTCCCCATTCAGAAAGGCACTCTTCACATCCATCTGAAAGACTGTGAAGTTGTTGTACGCAGCATAAGCAAGGAATATGCGGATTTCTTCAAGTCTGGCCACTGGAGCAAAAGTTTCATCGAAGTCAATTCTTTCACATTGAGCATATCCTTTTGCTACTAGTCTTGCTTTATTCCTCACTATGTTTCCAGTTTCGTCTCTCTTATTCTTGAAGACCCATTTTGTGCCAATAAATGACTGATGAGTAGCTATATCTACCAAGTTCCAGATCTCATTTCTCTTAAATTTAGCAAGCTCTTCTTGCATTGCATTGATCTAGTCAGTTAACTTTAGAGCATCTCTAATTTTCGTCGGCTCTGACTTCTGAGATATGTAGTAGGTCAGTAGCGCACTTCCTTGTCTCGTGCAAACTGAGTGGGCAACACTGTCAAGCACAACTTCTTCAGAATGGTTTCTGAACCATTTCGGCTTTTGGAGCTGGGTGACTTCAACAGTTTGGATGAAATCTTCAGGGTACTCAGTACCGTCTGCTCTAGACACTGGAACTCCAAACAAATCAGTTTGACTGGAGCTTCCTTCTCCAGTGAAAACTCCTATATATTGGATTCCTTGATTTTCTTCGGTCGTACACGGTTGGGCATCTTCGGAGTGAGTGATAACTCTCACAAAGAGTTATCTTTTGATCTCTTCTTATATATTTTGGATGTTGTTTTGAATAAGATTGTTCTCATTTAGAGTCCTTTTTGGTATTATTTACATCTTTCTGATTATTGCACTCTATTTTAGCTATTTCGAGTTTTAATAAGTTTTTCCAAGCTTTTGTGAAGTTTTTTACTAGGTTTGGAATGCTAGAGCTTACCTACCGCAATATGGCTGGTGACCATGCTTGAGCTTGGGAAATGCAGAAGGGCAGGATGAAGAGGATCTTCTCTCTCCGGGACCACTTGAAGACAAAGATAAAGTCTCTTTTTGATCTTGTCTGCCAGGGGGACAGATGTCACAATGGAAGCCAAAGTCTTGTCTGGAAGGAACAATGACACTTTTACACGTGGAAGAATCCCAAGAAAGGAAGAAGGATCAATGGTGATAGGAAAAGATGAGGAAAATATCAAGCGGATAGAGTACATTTTGAAGGAAGGGGGAGACTCAGAACACACACGGAGTCATACCACACGAGTGAAGGAAGATAGAGTAACAAACTTGGAGGAGAAGAATTGGAGATAGAGATATCATTGCTGATTGTTTGGTTTTTATCTTTTGAGTTGTACACAATGGTAAATTATTTCCTATTTTATTATGTTCTCTTCGCAAGTATGAGATAACTCTATTTTAAACTTGGGTTTTGGAACAATTACTTATGCTTGATTATAAGTTAGACTGATGATTAGCATGTTTAGAGCTTGTCTTTGATCTTGTTTAATCTCATTTCTTGAGCATGGAAGTGGAATGAAATACATCACCTATGGAGACCGGTAGGAGAAATAGGCCGAGAATATCATAGGCAATTGTGTTATTCCCATAGGCATATGAGATAATAGAACTTCAATAGAACCAAAATTTAGGATTTCATCACTTGAATACTGTGGAAAGCATTGGTATATGATGCACAGTAGGAAAGTGTAGATCTAGTAGAGCGGAAGCTTGCTAGGCAGATTTTGAGAAGGTTCTAAGGCTCAGACGAATGCGAGACAGAAGCTCTAGCATATAGGATAGTAAGAGTAAATTGTCTTCCATAGCCCTAGTGTATTCTTCATTATTGTGATCAGTTAGAAAGTATATGATTGTTTTGTGGGACGAAGAATTATTACTGATTTTAGTTCTATTTGGAATCATAGTTTATGTTTATTTGTGTTTTGAGTAGAAGTTAGTGGCAATCATCCTTTATTTGCAAGTAATTCTAAGTGCACGGTTTAACTTACACTCTCTAGATGTCGATATCTGGTCTCTAGGACTGTATTACTTGTCGATTGTGTATACTTGCACATAGTTCTATAAGTATACTATAGCACACAACAAGTTTTTGGTGCCGTTGCCGGGGAGTGTTTAAGATTAAATCTGAATGCTTTTGAATTGCTTGAGTATTATAGTATGTAACCTGACCTGAATGCTTTCGGAAACTAAACATTTTCTTTATGCAGGGGGTCAGTAGTATATGAGTGAAAATATTGCACGAGAATTGTTTCCATTTGATCCAGAGATTGAGAGGACTTTTAGAAGAAGCAGAAGAAAACAGAAAGTTAGGGAAATGGCGGAAGAAATTCCTGGAAGGAATGGGCATTAGCAACCGAGGCACATAGTATATCATGGTGATGATAAGGATAGAGTGATTAGGCAATATATGGCACCGAGATTCACTGAATTTGATCCAGGGGTGGTTAGACCTGAGGTACAGGCACAACACTTTGAGTTGAAACCTGTTATTTTCCAAATGTTGTAGAGTTTGGGGCAGTTTGGTGGACAAGCTACAGAAGATCCACATCTGCATCTGAGATCTTTCTTGGAGATCTGTGATAATTTCAAATTGTAGGGAGTAACACTTAAAGCCTTGAGAATGCGACTATTTCCCTTTTCTTTAAGGGATAGTGCTAAGACTTGGCTCACAAATTTGCCACCTGGATCTGTGACAACTTGGAATGAATTGGCAGAAACTTTCATACTGAAATATTTCCCTCCTATCATAAATGCTCGATGTAGGAATGCAATCATGGCCTTTAGACAAGAGGATGAATCTGTAAGTGAGGCATGGGAAAGATATAACGATTTATTGAGAAGGTGCCCAAATCATGGAATACCTTATTGTATTCAAATAGAGTTCTTTTACAACGAGTTAACTGGAAATTCTAGAATGATGATTGATGCCACTTCAGGAGGAGCCCTCTTGGATAAAACATATAATGAAGCATGTGATATCTTGGACAAGGTGGTTGCAAACAACTATTTTTGGGCTAATTCCAGAGCAGCAACTATTTCTATTCCAAAAGCTGCAGGGGTTCTGGAAGTTGACCCTATGAAGACCCTATCTGCACAAATGGAAGCTTTAGGAGCAACCATGAAAAGTATTAAGAAAAACATTGTTGGGAAATTATCTCTGAATCTTCCTTAGGACAATATTGTAAAAGGTTTTGTTGGATCAAACCTTAGTAGATGGTCGATCATTGCTGAACGTTAGCATAGGCTAGCAACTCTTGTAATGTCCTGTATAGGTGAATATCAAGTTGTAATAGAATAGGTTGCTAGAAGCACCCCCAACAAACATCAGAGGATGCTAAAGAGTATGAAGGGTTGTGGTAGCAGAATGCTGAGGAGTCAGCATTTGCTAACACACCGCAAATTGCTAAAGGCATTAGCAATCCAAAGTTGAAGGTAGCAGAATACCAAAAGAGAACTAGCAGACCGTTCCGGAGAAGCTCAGCAAAGCGAAGTTTAAACGGCTGCTACACCATATATCTGACCGACCAATACGCGAGGACTTAACCTGTCAGAAGTGGGTCGGAAAGTCTGTACAAAGTCAGAAAAAGTTGGTGAAAGTCTACCTAGTTTTAGACAAAAGATCTGTTGTGTCTAACGGAGATGGAGATTCAAGTTTAGAATCTCCAACTATAAAAGACAAGTCAAAAGGAAGAAAAGACTACTGCTCATTCATACACTTACTCGCACTTGAGAGATTCCGAAAGACAAAAAGCAAAAACACTTGTGAGCAGTCTGTTGAAAGCTACTGTCCAGATACATTGAAAGCCTTCAACAACCATAGTGTCCTATTGAATATCTAACACTTGTTTAGCAAGATTCTTGAATTGATTCAAGAATCTTCAATCATTGGGATATCTTCCTTAATTGGAGGTATCTAGCAGTCAATTCTTGAAAAGGAATTGATTAAGACGGGCATTGAAGCCGCAATTGAAGGACAGTTCAGAAGAAACTTTAAACCTTCCAAAAGTGGTAAGATCGAGTTTGGCGAAGGTGCGCCCTTGACAAGCTGGAGCCACACCTGAGAAGTTTGGGGTATCGGAAGATAGCCGTGAAGTAGCCACACCAAACGTCGGCTGTCTGCTTTACTGGAAAGGCAACTCTTTGTACACCGTATACTTACTTAGTGTAAATCTTAGCGATTATGCTAAGGAGTGGACGTAGATCATTTGATTGAACCACTATAAACTCTGTGTCTTTGAGCTATTTACTGTTTCATTGATTACTGTGCAACTGTGATTTGAAACCTAGCAACGGAGTTGCTAGTGTATAACTGCGAAAAGAACTTAAGTAAACTCGAACAAAACCCCATCTAAAAATAACCTAGAGTGCAAGTGAACGTTATATTATTCCGCTCCATTTCGTGTTTGTACTTTATCGCTACCACGACGACTCTGATTTTAGGGACCAACAAGTGGTATCAGAGTTGGAGGTTGAGAAACCGACTGCTTCTGAGTCGCTTAGGACCTAGATCCTAGTTTTTCCTTGCGCTATTACGTTATTTGTGTTTGTGTCTAACAAAGCTCAGGTGAAGATAGTCAAAATGACGAATCATGCTCTTCCAAAGTATAACGAGGATGGGTTTGAAAGCTGGAAGAAGAAGACCATGATCCAGCTGCAGAGCATACATCTAGAATTGAGAGACATACTCGAGAATGGTCCCATAGAGATCCTGAAAGTGAACACCGCACCACCTGGACCTGTTGATGGTCCACCTCGTCCTGAGATGGTGAAAAAGCCCTATAATGAGTGGACCCTAGAAGACAAGAAGAGGGGCCAGCTGGAGTTCGTCGCCATGAAGTTAATCATGGATTGCCTAACTCCCTTGATGGCTGAAAAGGCTCTAGACTATGATACAACCAAAGTCTCTCAGGAAACGGAACAAATGAAGCGAAATAAGCTCCAAGTAGCTGTGGATAAATACGAATCATTCGCTATGGTTCCGGGTGAAACCATTTAGTTGATGGAGGAAAGATTCAACACAATCATAGGAGAACTCAAAAATGTCGACAAGACCTACGACAACGGGGAAATGAATAACAAAATTATATCCAAGCTTTACCCCAGAAGTGACTGGTTTGTGAAGATGACAAGTTAAAGTGAGAAGGATCTTAGTAACATGTCTACTGCTGAAATCTTCTCACAATAAAGGCACATGAATTTATCATTCAGCAGTCGAAGAAGAATGAGGTTGCTATAGTACATCCTAATGCAACAAGTGCTGGAACTCAAGAGGATGTAGCATACTTTGTCAAGAATGACGAAAGCAAATGGAAATCTCCTAGGAAGTCATTCCATAACCAGGAGAGATCAACCTCAGCAGTACCAATCAAGGAGACTCCCTCAACTTCTAGCTCAAATAGTGAAGATCAAAAGATAAACGAGTTTGAGGAGCAGATAAAGAAAATACAGAAAATGATTTTGGAAGCTAAGGCCGAGAAGGAGGCGAAGGCAGCCTCAACTCAGCACTCCACCGAGAAAAAGATCAGGACCTGTTTTGAATGCCAATCTCCTGATCACCTGAAGAATGATTGCCCAAGGGTGTGTCCTGAAGAAAGAGAACGTTTGCGGAAAAGATTTGAAAGGCGAGCGGTTCGGGCAGTGACAAAGGTGTTACTAATGCGGACAACGAAGAGGAATATTACCCTACTGACGAGGAAGAGGAAGCCTTGATGGTTTTCAAGGCAAGAATCGTTGAAGATGGTGAATTATTTGCTGATGCTGAGCAACCTCTAGCAATCGACAATCAAGAGGTTACACCTATTGCTAATACTTTAAACTCAGCACACACATTTGAATCGGAGGATTCCTTCTTGGACTCCGAGGAAGATTATCTTACCAAACTTTCATTAGAATTTTCAAAAGTTTATTCTTTGAAAAATGCCATCGTAAAAGATAATTCCTCACTCAAGCAAAAAGTCATAAACCTGACCGAGGAAGTCGAGAGACTAAGGTCCGATAGTGAGGTTTATTCAAAACTTAGAGCTGAATTCTCTGAACTTTCTGAAAATTTAAAAAATCTTGAAAAAGAGAATTAGGTTTTGAAAATTAATGCTAAGGAAAAGTGTATTTGCGAATATACGACAAGCCAGGATATTCTAAATAACCTGGTTAGCCGACAAAGACGTCATGGTGACCGATCTGGAATAGGGCACAGTCGTTATAGCAATACAGAAACTCCAAAGCAAACCAAGAACATAAAATTTGTTTTTGCGGGAAATTATTCACCGATGGTAAAGGCACAGATGAAATGATCGCTGAATCGTCAAATGCTCAGCAGATTGCTCAGCAGAATATCAAATAGACTGCTGAACCCAAGCAGAGTGTCCGGCACAATGCTAGACCTCAGCAAAAAGTCAAGTAGAATGTGAGATTTCAGCAGAGTACCTTAAGATATGCTGGATCTCAGCAAAGTAGTTATTATAAGTCTGCTAGGCAGATGCATTCAGGGAATTCCAGGACTAAGGCTGAGCACTATGTTTCAAGTGCTAGGAAGCCATATCCTAACTATGCTAGGGGTAAACAAACTGCATATTATTCAGTGAAACCCCAATACCATCGCTACACACAACATGAGATAATCACCTATGTAAGACCTGAGTCCAGATATACATATCATCAAAGGACGATGAAGGCAAAGAAGCACAACACGCAACCACACGCATGCACAAATCAAGAGGTTGAGGAGGTTATCAAAAAGGATCTCAAGGAGAAAACCTTGAAGATTACTAAGATGTGGATTCCGAAAGGAGCAATGACACAAGCTAATCCTTCAGGACCTGATGCAAAATGGGGGACCTAAATCAACCTAATTGCCTTTGCAGGATCAGGATCCAGGCGCAAAGACATCAGGCATGTCAAATGAGTGGATCCTAGACAGTGGTTGTTCGGCGCACATGACGGGGGATGAAGAACTATTCTCAGACATTCAGAAATCATATGGTCCATCTGCCGTGTTCGGAGGTAACAGTAAAGGTAGAGTACTTGATAGAGGATGTATAGACAATAATGGTCTAAGGATTGTCAACGTTGCTCTTGTATCAAATCTCAAGCATAATCTGCTAAGCATAAGCCAACTATGTGAAAATGGGTACACTGTTTCATTTATTCATTCTGGTTGTTCAATTGCTGACAATGTCACAGGAGAAGTGAAACATCGAGGTATCCGAAAAGGTGGTCTGTATATTGTCGATTGGCGAATCGGCCAACAACACTCATGCTTCTTGGTGTTTAGCAAGGAGGAAACTACATGACTATGGCACAAGAGGTTAAACCAGTTAAATTTCAAAACCATTAACCATATTGCCAAGAATGAGCTTGTTGTAGGTCTGCCTGATGACATCATATTTCGTAGGGAAGGCATTTGCAAAGCCTACCAACAAGGGAAGCAGACCAAAGCATCTTTTCGTTCCAACCCAGAGAAAGCTACCTCAAGCAGGATCCTTGAGCTATTGCACATGGATCTGTTTGGCCCAGTCACTCCACCCACTGTACGTAAAAAGATATATACTCTTGTGGTGGTTGATGATTATTCTAGGTATACTTGGGTTCGTCTGCTCAAGACCAAGGACGAAGTGAAGCTCATTCTGCCTGAGCTGATTCTCAAGGAGCAAAATAGTAAAGAGGTTACTGTAAAGAGGATCTGTTCGGATAATTGTACCGAATTCTGTAATGGAATCCTCATGGATTTCTGCGCAGAGGCTGGTATTGGTCATGAGAGATCCACTGCTAGGACTCCTTAGCAGAATGGTCTAGCAGAGAGAAGGAATCGGACGCTGAAAGAGGCAGTGCGGTCTATGCTAGCTGACACTGAGTTACCTGCTAAGTATTGGGGAGAAGTAGTGATGACGGCCTCTTATACGCAAAATAGAAGTTCCATTACCGGATGATTCAACAAGACTCCTTATGAAGTATATAACGGTCGTAAACCTAATCTAGATCATCTTTGTATTTTTGGTGCAACATGTTATATCCATAACAACGGAAAGTCAAAACTTAACACTTTTTCGCCTAAGTCAGATGAGGGTGTACTTCTTGGATATGGTCACCCCACGAACAAAGGCTATAGAGTGTTAAACAAGACTACTGGAATTGTGGAAATAACATGCAATGTTATTTTTGATGAATCTATTTTAGTGCGCAGAGCTATAAAAGAGACGAAGGATATCAATCATGAGACTAATGATGTCAATGGTCAATCGATTCGGAATTCTTTCAAAAACTTACGAATTGACCCGACTAAATCTGTGAATGATTGAAATCCAATCCAGACGCGCTCAGCAGGTGATCAAACTACTGACCAGGCCAATGATGCTAAAGATCATGCTGAGGCCAATCCCCAAAAAGATATCTTTGATCTGCTTAATGATTCAGATGAGGAGACTTCAAATCCTCCTCCCGTTACTGAAGGCGTAGGTGATGCAGAAGGTCTTGGCAGAGGAGCTGCTGAGATACCAATTGCTGAAGTACCTGCTGAAGAAGATGTTCCTGTCCATGAAGTTCCTGTAGCAGAAGCTCCAGTTGCTGAAAGAATTCCTGCTGCTGACAATCCAGATGCTAAAGAACCAGCGAATGCTGAGGAGAATGCGAGAACAAATAATGATCAAGTAGGAGAGGGAACTACTAGACAACCAATCAGACCAACATGGTTGCACGCTCATTCTCTTGAAGATGATCCCATTCTAACGAGACAAGGCAATGCAATGTTTGCTTGCTACCTATCTAGTGAAGAACCAACCAAAGTAGAGGATGCTCTTCGAGATCCAGATTGGGTAAATGCCATGCAAGAGGAGCTTGCTGAATTCACTCGCAATCACGTATGAGATCTGGTAGATAGACCAGAACATCAAAATGTTATTGGCACCAAATGGGTGTTCAAAAACAAGAAGGATGAATCAGGCATTGTGGTTAGAAATAAAGCGCGTCTCGTAGCAAAAGGTTATAGACAATGCGAGGGCATTGACTATGATGAGACGTTTGCCCTAGTAGCCCGACTGGAAGCAATAAGGTTATTTCTTGCATATGCTGCACATCATGAATTTTCGGTCATGCAGATGGACGTTAAGAGTGCATTCTTGAATGGTGAGCTCAAAGAAGAGGTCTATGTTGAACAACCACCAGGATTTGAGCATGGAAATCAAGTGTATAAGCTAAGAAAAGCATTGTATGGCTTGAAGCAAGCGCCACGAGCATGGTATGGAACTTTGTCTAAGTTTCTGCTCGACAATGGATTCAAGAAGGGGAGGATTGATCAGACTCTCTTTCGTATTGAGGACAAAGGAAGCATTCTACTAGTCCAGATATATGTTGACGATATTATTATTGGATCGAAGAATCAAGATCTCTGCTACAAATTTTCCAAGCTAATGATGAGCAACTTTCAAATGAGCATGATGGGGAAGATGTCATACTTCCTTGGACTTCAAGTACAACAATCCAGCGAAGGGATCTTTATCCATCAAAGGAAGTACACGCGTGATCTAATTGCAAAGTTTGTCCAGAGAAGACCAAGAGTCTGCGGATTCCCATCAGCACTACGTGCATAGCAGCTCTTGAGAAAGAAGCAGAGACCGTAAATCCTAGTCTATATCGAGGAATTATCTGTTCTCTGATATATCTTACAGCCAGCAGACCAGATATTTCATATGTTGTAGGACTATGTGCAAGGTATCAAGCCAATCCCAACAAGACTAATCTAGATACCGCAAAGAGGATTGTGAGATATTTGAAGTGCACAGAAGAATTGGGGATTTGGTATCCATGGGCAGATAGTCCGACTCTGAGTGGTTACTCAGACTCTGACTTTGGAGGGTGCAAAATTGATAAGAAAAGCACCAGTGGTACTTGCCAATTTCTCGGGCACAAGCTGATAAGCTGGTTCAGCAAAAAGCAGCATTCGGTAGCAACGTCGACCACCGAATCAGAGTATGTTGCGGCTGCTAGCTATTGTTCGCAAATCATGTGGATTTGACAGCAACTTCAGGACTATGACATTCCTCCTGAATGTGTGCCTATATACTACGACAACAATAGTGCCATGTGCATAACGAAGAACCCAGTGCATCACTCTAGAACCAAGCATATTGACATTCGACATCACTTTATTCGTGATCATCAAGAAAAGAATGATATAGACATTAAATATATATGCACAGAGGATCAAATTGCTGATATTTTCACAAAGCCTCTAGTAGAGACCAGATTCAAAGAATTATGTATAAAATTGAGTCTCATGGAGTTAGACGATGCTATGGACGAATGAGATGCTACTCTCATTCTTTCTAAACTTCTTGGATTTCTTCTAGCATGCGTCTATTGAGTGTTGAATCCTTCTCCTGAGAAAAGTTTGCTATGACTATAACAACTATGGAAGAACTGCTAGTAAAGAAGGCTGCTAAGCAGACATCTATTGGTTATTCAGCAAGTGTCAAAGTCGTAGATCAGATTTTAGAGGTTAATATATTTTTTGAATCTCCTGTTTGAAAGAGATCTACTGGAAGTTATCTTGATAGATTGACGAAGTTATGAAGATATGTGCCTTACAGATGGAGATATGTATGAAATAAAGCTCAGATGCACGAATACTGAAAAGAAGAAGTTCATTCCACCCCTAAAAAAAACACATTCATTTACAAAAAAAAAGAGGGGGGGAATAGCAAAAACAACAATCAGCTTAATTTTTTTTTAGCGGAAGGGGGAACGAGGCTTGTACGGGAAGAATTCAGCTCCCAGAAGGTTGGACCGGCCTTCTGCTATCTCAAGAAAGCTCTGCTCCAGCAGCCAGCTGAGCTGCATCCCGTTTAGCAGAGGCACCGAAGGATAGAGCTGAACACAGCTTCGGACGCCGTCGAAGATAAACCCAGCCCAGTCAGCCTCCATCTCATCATCCATGGCCATCATGGCCTGCCATACCTCCCTTGAGAAGGAGAGGTCATCAAGATGTTCCCCCAACAGCATGTTGTGGGCAATGTGAAACATCACCCGGTATGGAGCCTGTAGACCAGAAGCCGGAGCAAAGGTGGAAAACTCGAACCAGGCAGAGTGTCGCCACTTCTGCCACGATGACCACTTTGGGGCTACCTCAGTCATTCGATAGTTCAAAACAGATATTGGACCTCTAGGAAGGCCAAAATCTCGAGAGAAGGAGTTGGGAGACCAACGGACGAGTTTGCCAAGGAAGGACCCGTAAATGGCACCCTCCTCAGCAATGCAGCCCTTGAGGAACTCCCGAAGGAGATCCTTATGTTAGTGGCTTCGGGTGGCGCTGACAAACTGTGTCAACCCGCACCTGTTCATCATCGCCATGACCTTCTCAGCCACGACGTAGTCATCTTCGTAATATGCGTACAAACCAGACTCATGAAGAATCTGGTTGCGGCGCACTTCGAGAGCCTGTCCGGGAGAATCCATTTATTTTAGAAAGATTTTGGGAAGGATGTTAGAAAGAAGTATGATGATCAGATAATTTGTGGTGTTGAGGCTCCTCGCATAGAGGATATTTATAGAGAGGATAATCATTACTTGGTATTTATGACCGGTTGGAAAATCTTTTGAAAGATCATGATGATTCGTCTCTCGAAATTCAAAGCATCGCAAAGAGAGAGATTGTCATATTAGCATGGGAAGTCCAATCAGTTTAGCAGTGACGATTGATGGTCAGATCAGCAGTCGACTCAAGGTATTTATTATACTTTCAGACTGCTAAGTCCCAGCAGACCTTCAAAATGCTGACGTATCAGGAAAGGGACTAGAATATCCTTTAGCAAAATATGTGTGTTGATCTATGGTAACATCTACTGACAGATATCTGCTGAATTAAAATCCTCTGCTGTATCAAAGTTCGAGGTGGGAAAACTAAATTCAAAATTGATAAGACCCAATAAGGTGCATTTAATGCACGCAGACGGCTGCGTCGAGTGGCAAGGTTCCACGTCAGACACACTCGAACTTTTCTCGGAGCATGGGAGGATGTACAAAAGGACGTGCTAATCCTGAACCATCGATCTATTTCTTTGACAGAAACTCCCCCAACCGTTGGATCTCACATCCAAAGGTATAAACATAAATCATTCTTACTGTTCGCTCTCTTTCTTTTCGAAACCTCAAATAAGAAATCCCTAACTCTCAAACCCCCGAGCTCTCAACTTGTTATCCTCCTTTCTTCAAGTTTTCCCAAAATTGTTCCAAACCGAAACCTTCTCCCAAAATGACTACCAATCCATCATCATCATCAACTCAGAACCCTAGTTCCAGCAGTCGTGACTCTGAAACTGGTATAGTCCCCCTGTATAATTTTCCGCCCAATTCTGGTGCGCCTCTGCATACGCGACATGCACCAGGTTTTACCGGGATCATAAAGAATGAGGACATTAATGATACAATTCCTTACGGTCAATTCGTGATAATGGCTCGAAAGAAGGAACAGTCCGGCCACTCAAAGGAACAAAGACGGCTAGCACAAATTATTAAGGACTGGATTTTGTACATGCGTCTCGCTCCTGCCCACATTCCGGAATGAATAATGACGATCCTTGACAGCGAACAGGTAATCAAATATCTCTCTGCAGAACGTCTACATTTCCACCCGCATATGGTTTCTGAGTTTTATGCGAGAGCGGTGATGAGTGAGGATGGGAAGTCCTTTCAAACTTGTGTTTATGGGAGCATCATTGATGTTAATGCGGAGATACTTGCAAAGTGTTTCGGAGTCCGAAACCATGGGGAACGTATCTCGCAATATTGGAGAGATGGAAAGGCAATGGAATCTGTGGACGAAGCCTGAGGAAATGAAGGATAGAAAAGGACAAATCATTACGTTCAGGGTAGCCACCCCTATTAACACCCTGAAGGATGATTTCAAAATTCTCGCTGAGATGGTGATCAAGATGTTCCAATGTGATGTTGGATCATATTCGGAGCTCTCTGCTAAGAAGTATGCAGTGATGATGGCTCTCACAGACAGTATAAAGGGAAATTAGGCAGAGTTCTTCTTCGAAAGATGGGCAGAGCATGCAAGGAAGAACGATCATATGTCAGTTGATGGGACATTCTCTTCGAATGTCAATTTTGTACTAAAGATAAGCAAGTTTTTGGAGATGGTCATGCATCCCAAGAAGATTGATCAAGGTGTGAAGTTACTCTCCACAGACTTCATTCCAGTAACAAAGAAAGAAGCCAACCCCTTGGATTTCAAGAAACCAAAGAAATTGACCGGAAAATCAAATTTTGATAAAGACAAGCCAACTTCTGATGAGGAGGTGGATGAACGTTCCTTAGGAGAACGAGTACTGCAACCGCTTCTCCTTTAACTGCTGAAGAAATAGCAGCACTGACCAAGAATGCTGAAACGGAGAGGTGTTTTCACAACCTTGAGGAGATTGTGAAGCTCGGTGATCTACCTGCTGATAAGATAGATGAAATCATGACCAAGAATGTAGCGGAGCAGCCCCCACTCGTGCTAGGTCAGGTTGCTCTACCAATTCATTCTGATCAGATGACAGAGATTGTGCCAACCAGAAGGAAGAGGACTCGTAAGCGTCTCTTCAAGACTGCAGAATTATAGGAAGCAGAAGAAGCAAGGAAGAAAGTGGCTGCTGAGCAGGCGGCTGCTGCAGAGAAAGTTGTTGATCCACCTTTGTCTTCTAAAAGTTTTGATGATCGCATTAAGGGAATAAAGGAACCCAAAAGAAAACGTGACATTGCTAAAAAGTCACAGGAGATCATAGAATACAGAAAGGAGATGGAAAGGATCACGTTCGAAGGATGAGATCGAAACTTTGAACAAGTCAAGCAATCATATGCTGAGCGCGAGACTCAAAAAGAGAGTGCTAGCAAGGCAGGAGAGAAGGAAAGTGCTGAAACGGTGGCTAGAGCAGCAAAGAAAGGCAAGACAGCTGCTGATACCACAAAGAAAGGGGAAAAGGTGTTAATCCTTGTTGAAGTTGACAAGGCTACAGAGCACTCCGAAGGAACAGAAGTTTAAATTCGTGAACCAAATAAAGCATCCAACCCAAGTGATAGCTCTAAAGAGGTCGTGCCATCTCAAGTGAAGGTTGCCATACCTTCTAAAGAAAATAATGTTGAATCTTCAGGAGGAAGGAAACAAATCGATGAAACAGCTATTTTTTCTAAGAAGCCTTCTACTGAGGATGCTGCTTTGAAACATGCCGAAGAGCCTGTCGCTGCTGAAACCTTGATCGTGAAAACTGCTAACGAAGCTTCTGTTGCTCAGGAGATACCCACCTTTGCTGTCGACACTACATCAGCAGCGTATAGCATGGAGTTGGAAGTCTCCTCTACTGGACATTTGAATGAGTCTACTTGTTCATCAGACTCTGATTCTGAAGGGGAATCTGGCGAAGTGTTTGATGCCAAAACCCTCCGACAATTTCAAACTGCCAAAAATGAGCTCTTTAGGATTCCATTCCATGGATTACCTGCCAAACTGTTTTGCTCTCGAAGGGTAGCTCAGTGGTGCGCATCTGTCGCCCTTGACGATGAATTAAATGCTGATATTTGTGACTGGTGTAATGAGATTCTGGCAATTGTGGAGCAAGAAGTGAAGAGGGATATTGCAGAGGTTTTCTATGTTAAGCTTGATGAAGAAACAGACGAAGGCAAGTTACTTGGTTAATAACTGCTGCGTTGGAAAACTTATGATAACATAATGCATGAGCTATGTTTTGAAGAGAGGATGATAACCATTGCCAGGCAAGGGTTAAACTTTTAGCGTACAGAGGACGCTTGGGCAAATGATTGGATGGATCAGCCCCCGTGTACAAAGCAGTACACAGATAAGCAAGTGCTGGAAAGACTAAAGGTCATTCGCGCTCATAGGATGTTTTCAGCTTCTCTATCGCTACCCCTATTTGCGTTTGCACCAGATGAACGTTCTGCTGCACATTTACAACTAACCAAACGACAAAGGCGTGCTTTGATGCTTATAAGAAGAGAAAAGCAGCATTTGAGGAGAAAATGCGAGTGAGAACCATGGAACTAGCTACTCTTCAACAGGCTGAGGAAGAAGAGGCCAAACGACAGGATTATCTCAAAATGACTATTCTTCACAAGGATATTCATCAAGCTGCCGCTTCTCTTCAAGCCTCAGAGGTTCATGATTCTGCTCGGGAATCTATTCAAAATACGGTGAACGACTTGATGGAAATCTCAAACGAAGTAGCTGTTGAAGAACCTGCTAACCCAACTGCGGAGGATGCTACCACTCAAAGCCTTGAAGTGTTTGTTCCTGAACCTGCTGAGATGCTAGCAGATGGTGAAGAGGGTACAAATCCTACGGCAGCTGCGGGGACAGATTTAGTGGTTGTTCTTGATACCCCCATTGCTGCTGAACCTGTACAAATGCATCTTCAGTCCCTTGTTGTTTCTTTACTCAATACAGCACTACATCAACGTGACATTCAGCAAACCAAATTTAGTGAAGAAGTCCGAAAAGAGGTTGTTGATGTACGAGGAGCAGTCTCTAAAGTTCAAACCTCTATCTCTGAGGTTCAGCAAACGGTCATTCAAGCTACTGAGAAGATGACTCTTGTGGAGGAAAACGTCTCTACATTACAAACGAATACATTACAAACGAATGTGGTGACTTTCAAAGTAGATCTTGATGCGCACAAGTCTTTCTCTGCTTCTATTTTGGATGCGCTCAAAGAGGGGGAAAGGATTGCTGAGGAGGCTAGGGTGAAGGCAGAGGAAATAGAGCTGTTGCGGAAAGAAAAGGAATTCGAGCGTACTATGCTAGAACAAAGGATGAAATTAGAAGCAAAACAGAAAGCAGAACAACAAGCGCGTATGGAGCATTTGGAGAAACTCATGGCCCTGACTATGAAAAAGGTTGAAACCCTTGAGTAGCCAAAACCTCCACCGGATGCTCAGAACTAAGGTCATCCATATCTGTTGTTCTTATTTTGTCTTGTTTCAATTTTTTGCTGATTCTAAGTGATTTCATTGTATCTGTACTTTCAAAATCATAGATGAAATCATCAGATTAGTGAGAAAATCTCATTGTCCACTTCTGGTTTTCCGTGTGCGTACAATAGTTGATATACACTATCAGTGTATTCAACGAATCAAAATGTGAATGATAAGCTCAAAATGTTTGCTAGATGATTGATAAACGCCTGCTATTCTCAAAGATGCTAGAAGCTCTAGCACACTCTTCTTGCAGTATTTATTTGTACTTTGATTGAGCGAGAATATTTCCCAGCATATTTTGAGGGGGAATTTTTTTTTTGGTGCTAAGGACTTAAAGCTAGTTAGATTATGAGATAGTTTGTCTAGCAATTCTCTTGTAACTCAGAATTTTTCAATGCTAAGTCTCAGCAATCCTTAGTAAGCATTGATCGCACCAAAAAGAGGGAAATTGTTGGGAAATTATCCCTGAATCTTCCTTAGGACAATATTGTAAAGGGTTTTGTTGGATCAAACCTTAGTAGATGGTCGATCATTGCTGAACGTTAGCATAGGCTAGCAACTCTTGTAATGTCCTGTATCGGTGAATATCGAGTTGTAATAGAATAGGTTGCTAGAAGCACCCCCAACAAACATCAGAGGATGCTAAAGAGTATGAAGGGTTGTGGTAGCAGAATGCTGAGGAGTCAGCATTTGCTAACACACCGCAAATTGCTAAAGGCATTAGCAATCCAAAGTTGAAGGTAGCAGAATACCAAAAGAGAACTAGCAGACCGTTCCGGAGAAGCTCAGAAAAGCGAAGTTTAAATGGCTGCTACACCATATATATCTGACGGACCAATACGCGAGGACTTAACCTGTCAGAAGTGGGTCGGAAAGTCTGTACAAAGTCAGAAAAAGTTGGTGAAAGTCTACCTAGTTTTAGACAAAAGATCCGTTGTGTCTATTGGAGATGGAGATTCAAGTTTAGAATCTCCAACTATAAAAGACATGTCAAAAGGAAGAAAAGACTGCTCATTCATACACTAACTCACACTTGAGAGATTCCAAAAGACAAAAAGCAAAAACACTTGAGAGCAGTCTGTTGAAAGCTACTGTCCAGATACATTGAAAGCCTTCAACAACCAAAGTGTCCTATTGAATATCTGACACTTGTTTAGTAAGATTCTTGAATTGATTCAAGAATCTTCAATCATTGGGATATCTTCCTTTATTAGAGGTATCTAGTAGTCAATTCGTGAATAGGAATTGATTAAGACGGGCATTGAAGCCGCAATTGAAGGACAATTCGGAAGAAACTTTAAACCTTCCAAAAGTGGTAAGAGCGAGTTTGATGAAGGTGCGCCCTTGACTCAGCCGGAGCCACACCTGAGAAGTTCGGGGTATCGGAATATAGCCGTGAAGTAGCCAGACCAAACGTCGGCTGCCTGGTTAACTGGAAAGGCAACTCTTTGTACACCGTATACTTACTTAGTGAAAATCTTAGCAATTCGGCTAAGGAGTGGACGTAGATCATTTGATCGAACCACTATAAACTCTATGTCTTTGAGTTGTTTACTGTTTCATTGATTACTGTGCAACTGTGATTTGAAACCTAGCAACGGAGTTGCTAGTGTATAACTGCGAAAAGAACTTAAGTAAACTCGAACAAAACCCTTTAAAAATAACCTAGAGTGCAAATGAAAGTTATATTATTCCGCTGCATTTCGTGTTTGTACTTTATCGCTACCACGACGACTCTGATTTTAGGGACCAAAAAACACCAGTTAGGCCCTGGTTACTTCGATGCCAACAACATCAGCAATGGTTTTAAGCTGCATCTATTGTGGAGAAGGTCTCCAATTTAAGGAATATCCTTCGAACCTGACATCTATTTGTTACATGGGGAACAGACCTCAACAATATTAGGGAAACAATAATCCATATTCTAATACTTATAATGCAGGGTGGAGAAATCACCCCAATTTTTTCCTGGTCTGGGCAAGGACACCAGAATGCTGCAGCACGGGAACAACATAACGCTTTCAACAAAGGCGGTTATAATCAACAACAGAATAACCAGCAGCAAAGTCTGGAGGCACCATCTCAAAAACCTGAGAAAATCATGGAGGAGATGATGAAAGAGTTTATGGCTAATAATGAAGTAAGGCTAAAAAGCTAGGATGCCTTGATACAGAGTCAGGCATCTTCTTTGAGAAAACTGGAAGTTCAAATAGGCTAATTGGCCAATGATATCAGGAACAGACCACATTGAAGCCTACCTAGCAACACAGAAAACCCTAGAGGGGAAAATGAGCAGTGCAAGGTAGTGACCTTAAGGAGTGGAAAGCAGTTTGATGAAAGACCAACTGATGCACAACAAAAAGAGGTAGAATCTCCTGAAGATGAGAACCAGGTTGAGGTCAGAATACAAAGAGAAGGAAAAGCTCCTATTAAGGAGGTTTATCCCTTAGTTAATGAGGAATTGGTAACTCAGGAAAAGCAAACTGATATTCCTGAGGGGAATGTACTCAACATTAAGAGAAAATCTGCGGAGGATAATTACAATCCACCCCAACCACCATTTCCTGGAAGATTCAAGAAACAAAAAGAAGAGGAGCAGTATAAAAAATTTATGGACAAGTTAAAGCAGATCCACATTATTGTGCCTTTGGTGGAAGTTTTGGAAAAATGCCTACTTATGTTAAATTCTAGAAGGAAATTTTGACTAAAAAGAAAAGGCTAAAGGAGTTTGAAACAGTATCCTTGTTTGAGGAGGTAAGTGGACCTTTGAGAAGGCAGATCCCAGCAAAGCTAAAAGATCCAGTAAGTTTTACCATTCCTTATTCAACTGGAGGAAGGGATGTAAGAAGAGCACTCTATGACTTGGGAGCCAGTGTGATTTAATGCCATTGTCAATCTTTAAGAAGCTGAGCATAGGAGGAGCAAGACCAACAACTATCACTTTGCAGCTTGCAGACAGATCTACTGTACATCCAGAGGGGAAGATTGAAGATGTGTTAGTTAGGGTAGATAAGTTTATCTTCCCTGCAGAATTCATTATTCTGGATTATGAAGCAGTTAGAGAAGTGATGGGTTTTGTATACTGAAAGCATTTATTACAATGAGTATACAACGCTTTATTTCTCCTATCTGTTAACAATCGTACATGTATGAACAATGGTATCCTCTTGTCTCACCGATAGGGACGATCATACGGCGTATTTTAGATCGCAGAAGACAGTATGATCACTTAACCTAGTGAGACATAAACCTTGATCACAGCCGAGACAGCGTATGAGGATACGTCTGTCCGGATGGCTGCGGCATTGTCGGAATAAGTAGTCTGTATTGGTTACTTGACATGCTGGTACGCCGAGGTGGCGTATTGATGGACCGCAGTGAGATATATTCGTCTGTCTGACATCAGCAAATAAAAGATCTCGTTATATTGATTGAGTCCAAACTTTATGTTGTTAACTGTAATCATAAGCAGTTTCCAAACTTTATGTTGATGGATATTCAGTTATTTTTGATAGTGGTGTTTCTATCATTGGTAATAACGGTGTTATCTGTCGTGGAATGCTGAATAATTCTCTCTATGTTGTTAACTGTAATCATAAGTCTTCCGCAAGTATTGCATGTAATTCATCCGTAATTGATTATCCTAGGAAGAGAAAACTTACTTCTTATGATGAGGATCTTACATATCTCTGGCACTTGAGACTGGGTCACATCAGCTTGAAGCGGATTTAGAGACTTGTAGATGACGGTACATTGGACTTAGTCCGGGCTGTACCTTATCAAGTCTGCGAATCCTGCATCGAGGGCAAGATGTCAACTAGGCCTTTCAAGGCTAGTCAGTCTCGAGCAGAGGAAGTGTTAGAATTGATCCATTCTGACCTATGTGGACCGATGTCCACTCAGGATCGTGGAGGGTACGAGTACTTCGTCACTTTCATTGACGATTACTCAAGGTACGGATACGTTTACCTGCTTCGCTACAAGTCTGAATGCTTTGAGAAATTCAAAGAGTTCAAGGCTGAGGTAGAAAAGAAGGTCGGGAAAGCTATCAAGTCGCTGCGATCTGACCGCGGTGGCGAATACCTCGGTAACGAGTTCCTACAATATTTGTCAGAAAATGGGATTACATCCCAGTGGACTGCACCGGGTACTCCCCAACAAAACGGTATAGCTGAAAGAACAAATAGGACTCTTCTAGAGATGGTAAGGTCAATGATGAGTTATGTAAACTTACCAATTTTGTTTTGGGGCTACGCATTGGAGACAGCATCATACGTACTTAATGTGGTGCCTTCTAAATCAGTTCCTAAGACGCCTTCTGAGCTCTTCCTTGGTCGCAAACCTAGTTTGTGCAAGTTTTGAATATGGGGCTGTCCGGCACACGTACTGTCAAAGGAACCTGATAAGTTAGAAAGCAGGTCAAAAGTAATGTTGTTCATAGGGTATCCCAGGCAAACGAAAGGTGGTTACTTTTACTGTCCTGAGAGTCAAAGAGTCGTTGTTAGCACTAACGCTAGATTCTTGGAGGACGAGTATGTGAGTAATCACAGGTCAAGGAGTGATATCATTCTTCAAGAAATTGAGAACGAGAATGCAATTCCAAGGGAAGGGGAACGTGTACATGTGGGTGCACCTGTGAGAGGCACAGCACCACAGACACGTTCTTCAGTGCAAGGTGCAGGACCACAAGTCACTGCACCTACTACTGACACGGCACCGATGCCTCGTCGTAGTGGGAGAGTTATTTTCCAACCG